>WBZZ01003726.1:7500-12500 GCA_019918135.1 Paulinella micropora | reverse complement strand
TGTCCTGGCTTACATTCTGACAAGGAGGCGGATTGGAAAAACCTGGAGGGGCAGTTGACCGCTGCAAAACAAGGACATTCCATCTGGGAGATAGTCAGAGCCATCCGCAACAAAGACGAGTTGGTTATAAAGAACAAAGGGGTTCGCCAGCTGGTCAGGAAGCGACTGGAGGAATGGGATGAAACAGTCAAGTCCTTGCGGACGGGAGGTAGCCGTGGTAGCCGAGGTGGCAGTGGTGGCCGTGGAGGGCGTGGAGGCCGTGACCGCGGGGGAAGCTTCAGGGGCAAGAAGCGATGGAGCGGTAAAAAGGAAGGAGGCCGGCCCTTCAAAAAGGCTAAGGTGGCGGCTGCCTCTAAGGATGAAGCGGATGAGGAAGTCTCCTACGTAGAGGAAGTCTCAGAGGGAACCCAACTTGGTAAACACCAGTTGAGAGACGAATGTGAGGGGGGGGGGGGGGGGGGGAACGGGTTCGTCAGTCGATACTGATGGGGATGTTGTCCTGCGGCAGGTGATCAAGCCTTTCGCAGCGAGGACTTTGCCGAAGACGAATAGGCCGGGGAGGCTGGAAATCAAGGCAATACCCGTAGGTAACCCTTCTCACGAGAGTCAGAACTCTACTCATGGAATGGATGGTTCTGTGATGCAGGTAACGATTGGGGGGGGGGGGGGGGGGGGGGGGGGGTAAACGTGGTGACAAAAAGGGGGACGGAGGGTCCGCGAAGGCCAGACAAGTCCATATTACTAATAAAAAATTTGTTACTAACGTATCTCGAAAATCACAACCTACTTTACATGTTTTACCGGTCCCGACGGTAAGGTTCGAAAAGAAAGTTTCTATCATTCCGGAGCATGATTGGAAGGCGAAGCCGGTGCCTTAAGGGTGAAGAAGGTCAAACCTGTAAGGAACGCTGCGGATGGAAGCTGGAAAATTGAAGGCTACTGCTTTTGGTGAGGGCTACATCAAGAGTGGGCTGTCGGATCGGAAAGATTTAAATAACAGTTTGGTTCTTTTATCTGACTTGAAGGAGCGCTTAGAGGCTGTCGATATGCCGGAACATGCGTTGTGCATTACTCAGGTCTACTGTGTGGATCTTGAGAGTGCATGCGATGTGGCCAATGATACGTTGGCTAATATTAATATCGCAGGAGCGAGCTTCATAACGTCCAATCGGGCGTGGTTGGATAAACATATGTTGCCGATTAAAGGAAGCATAGAAGGGGTGAATGGAAAAGCGAGGGCGGAGGTTACGGGAACGATGGTCTTGACCATTGAACTCTACTCCGGTAAGTCCTTTGACATTCAGTTCTATGTCTGTCCGGAATATTCGGGGGGATTGCTGATCGGGTTCAAGCAGCTCAATAGGATGGATACATTAATTGACTGCCGATCGGGCTTGGTGCACTATGGAATTAGTGAAGATGACGCGGAAGATATGGTTACGGGGCGGACAGCTGTCCCTCTCTTTCATACGGATACTTACGCGGTATCATTCACCAAGCTAGGGGCGACAAAGGAGAATGACCCACATGCAATTGCGCGGGGCGCAAAGGTGCAGTTGGTTATACCAAAGCCATATCAGCACCCAGCATTGGAAAACTATTATAAGGATTTCAAGCCAGAGTACCGCGTGCAAGCGGGAAAGGCGAAGAAAGTTGTTCGACGTTGGGAAAAGGCAACGGTGGAGGACTTAATTCAGGGCCGGTGTGCTCAGATTATGTCCTGCGCTATGGAAGAACTTAACATGGAGGATGAGGCAGGGATAGACAGGTTCAGGGGTGGAAAGAAGGGGCCTTATGTGTTCCTTCAGAACCGATACTGCCTTCATGCTAAAGCATCACAGGCCAACAGGCCCTTGTTTGAACCATTGATGTCGTTGCGGTTGTCAACAGGTGGAACGGAGGATGAAATTATGGATTTTGTGGGGAACATGTGGGGTGACAAACCTCTTTGTCCACGGAATTCTGGGGAGACGGCGAAGTTGCTCACGAAGTATTTCGAGGGTGACAAACCGTTCTCTATGGTCCTACCGTTTCATGATAAGGCATTGTGGGCGGATGAGGTTTTGGACCGGATGATGGATCACCCGATCCCAGTGCCATCTAGAAAGCAACATTTGGTGATTGCTTGTAGATTGGGTACTAGGGAACAGGGGTTGGCTTATCGAAACTCACTTAAGGGGTGTGACCTTCAGAAGATACGGGAACAGGCGTTCACGTGCTTCACAGGGTTTTACACAAAAAGGGCGCCTATCCAGTATGCGATGATTCTGGATCGAATGGCAAACCTTGGGAAATGGGATGAGTTTTCGGAAGTCAAATACCATCAGAAGGAAGTGGAAATGCCCTCCGAGGATGGACTGGTGGAGGATGCGTGGTCGGACATGGCTGAGGCGCCCGAACTTAAGAGTCGGAAAGACGCTCAGTCATGGGATGACAGGATGGCTCAAATGCGGGCGGACTGGAAGGGGAATAAGGAAGATCTCAAGTGCCTTCAGGATGTGATGGCCAAGGAAAAGAAGATCTTTGATCCGCCTAGACCGGGCACGGTCAAGCATTTTGAAGCTCATCTCAGGAAGATTCCTGGGATGAATATCACGCATGCATCTTAGAGGTCTATCCTGGGCCGGAAGGAGGAGAGCATTGCCCAGGAAAAGGCAGAGGAGCTACAGGCTGATGATTTCACGGAGTTTTCAGACTCCCCGATTTCGTCACATGTACGCATGGTTCCTAAGCCGGATGGTGCACTAAGGTTTTGTGTGAATTACTATCGGGCGAACAAGATCATCGAGGGTGAGCGGTATCCGCTGCCTAAGATCGATGACTGTATGCGCAAGTTAAAACAAGCAAAATTTTACTCGGTATTGGACCTCAAAAATGGGTTCTGGCAGATCCCGCTCAGTAGGAAGAGCAGGTGGCTTACAGCGTTTGTGGTAGGGATGACGCTATACCAATGGAAGGTATTGCCAATGGGTTTGAGGAACTCGCCTGGCATATTTCAGGCAGCAATGCAGAAGATGCTGGGGCGGCAGTTTGAGGATGGAAGGGCAGGTGGGTTTATGGAGAAATATGGGCAGAAGGCAGAGGATTACGCTTTCTGTTACATAGATGATATTATTATCTACTCCAATACCATGGAGGAACACCTAGCCCACATCCAGGATGTTTTCCGACGGGTGAGAGAGTTTGGTCTCAAAGTGAACTTGGAAAAGTGCCAGTTTGCCACCCGACAGGTTACATACCTAGGATATGATATCTCGAATGGGACGGTAGCGATTGCGGGTAAAAAGAGGGATGCTGTGGAAGGCATTAAGCGGCCTCAGACGCGATCGGAATTATTCTCCTTCATTGCGCTTGCGCAATATTACAGTCAGTTCTTTCCGAATTGGTCGGATACGGTTAAGCCGTTAAGAGAGCTGTACTTGAAAGGCGATATACGGGAATGGACGCCTTAACAGGAGGAGACGTTCGAGTTCATTAAGGAAATGTTGACTCGTGATCCCAAGTTCAACAAGGACTGCATCTTGATGATGCCGGATGTTGACAAACAGTATGTGCTAGACACCGATGCGTCTAAGTACGCGGTAGGGGCGGTCTTACAGCAATACGATGATAAGGGGGTCTTACGGCCGATCATGTACTTGAGCAGAAAGCTCAATAAGGCAGAACAAAACTACTGTACAAGGCAGAGGGAGGCCTTGGCGGTGGTTTGGTCGTTTATAAGACTCAGGGAATACTTATGGGGGTCACGGGATATCGTGGTAAAAACGGACCACCAGAATCTTGTGGTTGATGACGAACGATTGCACAGGCAGGTTGGCCAGGTGGCAAGCCTTGCTGTCGTGTTATGACTTCACCGTCAAGTACATTCCCGGCAAGAAGAATATTGTGGCTGACTCTTTGTCAAGGGTCAATTACTCAACACTGTCCGCATGTCTGGCTGCGATGCAGCAGATGGACGAGTTCGAGGATTTGGCGTTGAGGAAGAATCAAAAGGATATCTTGCAGGCGAACATGATCTTCTATGCCGATAAGGCTCACCCAGGCTCTAGTCGGAAGGAGTCTGGCGTGATGGAGGCAAGGAAGGGGGAATATAAGAGGGTCATGTTGTCTCAGTTGGAACGGGAGGTTGGCCAAGCGGAGTGTTGTACGGAACACTTTGCGGAGGAGGCTGTGCAACACCTGAGGGAATATGAGGCTGAGAAAGCAGCTATTCTGGATGAGGATAAGGTGGAGCATGAGTGCTACTGTTGCCTGGGGCACGCGGCACCGGCCGTCCGAACCTACGTGGAAGACCCGGGCGGGGAGACGGCTCCAGAGCCGGAGGTGACCTCAATAGAGCCGGGGAAGGCTATGGAGAGGTCGGAGCCGGACTCCAGACCTCAAGTGGGAATCCAGGTAGAGGATTGTACAGTGCGTATCGCGTCCATGGAGGCCTGGAGACAGTGCCAGAGGGCCGATGGGGAGTACAAGGACTTGATCCTGTACTTCATGGCAAAGGACGAGCTGTTGCTGACGGAGAGAATCCGAACATACCTTAAGACTCTGGCATTGCGGGATGGTCTCCTGTGGTATATGGGCAAAACCGCGGAGACGGCCAAGAATCAGGAAAAGTGGGTTTTGTGGGTCCCAGCTAAACTGAGACAGATGATCTACGTAGCGTCGCACGTGATCCCGTTGGTTAATCACCCGGGGGTGCAAAGGACGCAGTGGATTATCAAACGGAGGTTCTGGTGGGAAGGAATGGATAAGTTCGTTAAGGAAAGGGTCAAGGGCTGCACGACCTGTCAGATGAACAAACGGCACCCAGTGGAAGGGAAAATCCCGGTTGGGAAATTTACATTGCTGGAAAGGTTCTTTGAGTTCCTGCATGTGGACCACGTGGGACCGTTGCCGCCGGTGGGGCAGGCGAAGGATAAGTTCTTGATGACGGTCATTGACAGTGCGAGCAATTACGTTTGGGCGATACCAGTGCCTTACACAACGGCGGAGACGACAGCCAG
>WBZZ01003725.1:107500-118953 GCA_019918135.1 Paulinella micropora | reverse complement strand
TCCATAATCTGATAAGGTCCTTTCCAGTGAGTGAACAGCTTAGAGCTGACTCCCTTCGGGACTTGAGGATGATACAATAGTACAATATCCCCGACCTGGAACTTGATCTGATCCAAGTGCGCTTGTCGCACCCCTTCAGCATCAGTCTTTCGGCGCTCCGCCTCTCTATGCGCCCTGACTATTTGTTCCGCCAACATCTTCACTCTAAGTCTCATCCCAAACAACTCATCCGCATCCGCCCAAGTGTCTTTTGGGTGAAGGAGCGAAGTCGGGATATCAGGCTCACGCCCATATACTAACTGATATGGCGAGATTGAGCTCTTCGAGCCTCCTAACGCCGTAGAGGGTAGACAGTTCATTGCAAACGCAAATGATGG
This sequence comes from Paulinella micropora, assembly GCA_019918135.1. Taxonomy (NCBI): domain Eukaryota; phylum Cercozoa; class Imbricatea; order Euglyphida; family Paulinellidae; genus Paulinella; species Paulinella micropora. The sequence goes on along the minus strand of WBZZ01003725.1, from coordinate 118,576 downwards.
TGCTGCCTCGACCCATGCTCTTTGATTCTCCTTCTTCGTGCAATACATCTTTAGCGAGGCTTTGAGGGGTCTGTGTACCCGCTCGATTTTCCCATTTGCTCGCGGGTTATAGGCAGTAACATATTGCCATTTCATCCCGTAATACTTAGATAGTTTGTCGATGACCTCGTTATTAAAGTCCGAGCCTCGATCAGAACATATCTTTCTTGGTACTCCGATCTGTGAGATGATCCTATCGATCAGCGCCTCGGCCGTCGTCTTGCCGGTAACGTCTTTGACAGGGATGATCCACACATAGTTGGTGGCTCTGTCAATAGCCGTAAGGAGGTATTTGTAACCATCCTTCGATTCTGGGAAAGGTCCCACATGATCAATGTGTATAAACTCAAACATCCCCGCATGAAGAGGAAATTCGCCAATCAGGCCGAAATTTGCCTTCAGTGGTGTTTTGTTTATCTTGCACGGGATGCATGCATCCACCGCCTGATCTATCTCCTCCTTCATCTTCTTCCACCAGAATCGCCTCGCTACGAACATATGAGTACGTTGTCGACCCGGATGCGCCAAAAGTGGGCAATTGTGGGCTGCGACAAATATAAATCGTCTCAGACTCTCCGGTACCCAAAGGGTCCATTTGTCCGGCTGTGACGCATAGCGACCGTGAAGGCCCTTGTACCACAGTAGACCATCTCTCCATCCCATCTCCTTCATCTGATCTTTGATCGCTTTCGTCATCCGTAGCTCATCCGGGTTCTGATATAACTGTATCAGTTCTTTAAACTCCGGATCTTGAGCCTGCTGTTGCCTCCATGCGGTAGGCGAGGCTATATGGATAGTACCATCTTCTAGCCGTACCCCGATTCTTTCCGGGTCATCGTCTAGGTCACTTCTCCGCTCTTGAGGAGGCTCCGCATAAACTTCCTGCGTCTCCTCTTCCTCTCTTATGTTCGCCTTCGCATTCTCATATACCTCATAGGACCACTCAGCGTCCTCCTGGGTATGTAGCTCACAACATATCCCGTGATCCGGGCCTTGTGGACTGTACCGTAGACCTGTGCGGTCATATCGGACTCCACTCGCCATCTCCATCGCCTCAATGTGGCTGACCTCATACACCTTGTCAGTGGACAAGTCTTCCATCTCCACCGTGGACACCAACGCCGATACTTTTGAGTTAAACTCTAGCCTAGAGAGGCTATCAGCGACCACATTTCGCTTTCCCGGTAGATGGACCATTGTAAAATCGAAACAAGACAAGAACGCTTGCCACCGCGCCAGCCGTCCCGTCTGTTCATGATTCATCAACCATAACAGGTTATGATGATCAGTTCTGACAGTAAATTGAGGTCCTCCCCACAAATACTCTCTGAGCCTCTTGAGGGCCCATACTACCGCCAACGCCTCTCTTTGCCTTGTGCAATAGTTTCTCTCCGCCGCACACAACTTCATACTAATAAACATGATTGGGCGTAATTTCTTCTCCTCATCCTCTTGTTGTAATACAGCCCCAATCGCAAACGTAGATGCGTCTGTATCGACTACGAATTGTTTCGTAAAGTCGGGCATCGTTAACACCAGTCCTCCGTCTTTCGGGTCTTTGTAAATGAGATCTTTGAGCGCATGAAACGCTTGCAAAGCCTCTTCGTCCCACTTCTCAAAGTCTCCAAAATCTATCATTTTCTCCACTTTAGCCCGTGTTGCACCCCAATCGGGTATAAACTGGCTATAGTATTGCGCCATCGCAAGGAATGAGTGCAATTCAGTGCGGTTCTTTGGTATCGGTCGATTCATAATCTCCTCCCTCTTCTCTTTGGATATCGAGACTCGATTATGGGAGATCTCGTACCCTAAGTATGTCACACTCGTCTTGGCAAGTTGACACTTCTTTAGATTGCACTTCAGGCCAAAAGCTCCGATGCGCCTGAATATATCGGACAAATGATCGATATGCTCCTCCATTGTGTTAGAGTATACGATAATGTCATCGATATAGCAAAATGCATATTCTCCCGCCTTCTGTCCCCGCCTTCTCATAAAGCCACCGTCAGACAAATCATCGTACTGACTGCTCAACATCTTCTGCATCGCCTTCTGGAAAAGTCCTGGGGCTTGCTTGAGGCCCATCGGAAGCACTTTCCATTGGTATATTTCCATACCCACCACAAACGCCGTCAGCCATCTGGACTTTTCCTCCAGTGGTATCTGCCAGAAGCCATTCTTAAGGTCAATGACCGAATAGAATTTTGCATTCCGCAGTACTCTCCTTCCTTCTTCTAATGTCGGGAGAGGATTTCTCTCTTCCTCCAGCACCTTGTTAACACGAGCATAGTTAACTGTCAGGCGCCATTCTCCTCCTGGCTTCGGCACTATTCTCGGTTGTGAGACTATTGGAGATGTTGATCTCTCAATAAAGTCCTCATTGAGCAGCTGTCTTGCTAGCTCCTCCGCTATCTTCGCCTCATGTATACTCAAATTCGCCCTTCGTGGTGCCGATGACGGCTCCGCACCCGGTATTTTGTAAATAACCGCAGTGAAATCTTCAGGCTTGACACCACCTGCATGTGGAGGGTCAAAAATTTCCTTGTTCGCCTCTAATTTGGCTTTTAAAAGCTCCTTCTCCTTCTCCGTGCCTACTCCTTCTTCCAATATTTTCCGCGCCGCCTCTTGAAAATCTTCATCAGACATCTGCTTATGCTGCTTGAGGGGTTCTCTGTCCTCCTCCAAGCCTAAGTACTCTTCCGAGACATCATCTAGGCCCGTCTTTTCATACGTGACCGTGTCCGGCTCATCATCTTTACCGAGCTCCACCAGCATGTCAATGAGTCTCGCGTATTGCAAAGGAGCTTTACGGGTGTAAAAACCATCAAAGCATGTGAATGCTTGCGGTATCAATTTCAACTTGTCGAGGTCTCTGAGCTTCCGCTTGTATGCACTGCTCTGCTCACGAGTTCCCATACGACAAGCCACCACTAGCTGTTGCTTGCGAGAGGGTACCGGTATAGGATGATCAATAAGCCGGTCCCTTATTTCCTGCGCCCATATCGCCTTCTCATTATATGGCAGGATAATAGTATACGGCTTATTATTTTCGAATAAAGTCCGTAAGCATTTCTTCACTCCAGTTAGTGAACGCGGCCACATGGGCTCGTCACCCCAGAAATCAGTAATAAAACTTTTAATAGTTTCTGGTGGAGTATCCTGGATTCGCCCCGTTCTCCTTGGTACAAACGCCTCCCTTTTTTCTTCTCCTACTTTCGCATGGAAACAGTATCCGTTAGTAATATGGACATCTGTTCCTACTCCTTCCGCGAATCTCGCCAACGACGGGCTTCTTTGTGCGACACATATAATCTCCTCCTTTCGCTTCTCGATTAAGTCATCAATAGACTTTTTGTCCCAATGGCATGTCGGAACTGTGACAGTGCACACTTGGGATTCCCAATTGTCGGTCCAGGACAGTTCATCCGGTCTTACGACATGGGGGTGAACGTACACCTCAAGTGCCTCATGTGCGATGGCCATCTTTTTGTGATCCGTGGCTAGACTCAGCTCATAAGCCTCATAAGAGTCAGTAGCGTTCAAGGGATCAATATCGTTCTCTTCTCCTCTTTTTACTCCATATATCACTCGCCGTGCGGCGCAATCAATCACAGCCCCCATCGTAGCCAATTGGTCATACGATAGTAATATTGACCCGTGGTAACCGGGGACGACATAGAGGTCCATACGGTATACTCGTGCGGATTTCAATTTAAAGGTCAGTGTGATGATTCCCGTGATATCCGTCCGGCTGCTCACTCCTTTGAGAGTGCCCGTTGACTTTTTCATATTTCCGTCCACCCAGTCCCGGTATCGATTAAAAAACTTCCTGCCGACAATATTAATATTCGCCATCGTATCATTACCACTTTTAATATTGTCTTCAATGTTTCACAATAAAGTTCCGTATAACACAGAGCATCGGGCCAGTGTATATTGGCTGCGAGAACAAGAACTTTACGTTCCAAATTTTGGAGTCTTGTCTCGAAGTTTTTCAACTCCTCCTTCTTCTCCTCCTGCTTCACCTCATTAACATTTTTATTATTCTGCGGTACTGGTGCGTTTACTATTTGAGCGACATTGTCTTGTGGTACTTGATTACACATATTGTCTTTTTGCTTGCCACCCGCCGCGACCGTAGACATTGAGTCTGTTCGTGGTTGTTTGCTTGGCCGAGGCGATACGTCTGCCATTGGCCTCCTCGCCTCCATCGCAAGTCTCGCCTTCCTATTTGCATCAGTTATCATTGGTAACCGTGCTGTATGAACGGGTATGAGACTACCTTGGGGCTGCAGTCTCTGTGTACCCACATCTTTGTTTTCACATAGAGGAAGCGTTGGCCCAGTCTGCACAACAGCATTAGAAAGCACTGTGACTTTAGGGTTAAACTTCACAGTCTTCTCCTTCCTCTCTTCTTCCCCCTCCAGTCATTCCACCACCTCGAAACGATTACCTTGAGTAGTGTCCGGGTAGGATGACGTATCGGTCTCCGAGGCAGTGTTGTAGGCCTGAGCTCGACCGAAATTTGGGTTGGAGCTTGCCCACGAGCCTCCTCCTCCTCTGGGTGGGGGGGCTGGAGCTCGAACAGCTCTCCCTCCATAAGGGGTATATCCCCGACCTCCTCCTCTTCCTCTCTGAGGGGTTCCCTGCCACCTCGAGGCTCCTCTCCATGTTCCTCGTCCTCGTCCTCCTCCTCCCCCTCCTCGTCCTCCTGCTCCTGCTCCTCCTTCTCGTCCTCTTTGAGAGGCCTTTAAGTTCTTTTGTCTCTCCCTTTCCTCCTTCTTCTCCTTCATCCTCTTCATGTAGGTAATGATTGCCTCTCGTAACTCCTCATCATCACACATATTGGCATACCAACCTTCGTTCACAGCGGCAATCTGAAGCATATTGAAAAGGCCCGGTTCCTTGCCTTCCGTCCTGCTCAGAAAATTTGCCCTTGCTGTTGGGTTCTGCCTATCATGATTGAAAGAGCAGTCTCTGTTCTCCATCTGTGCCTTACACTGCAAGCCCGCGAACCACCTCCAACATGCGGTCTTCAAGTCTGGCTCTCTCTGTCTCTTCCAACCGGCAACTCTGTTTGTGTACGTGGCTTGTGCGCCAACAGGTACACCGCCTGCCTGTGCCGTATGTGCCTCCGTGAGCGAGTCCATGTTTGAGCATGCACTCATCACTTCTTGAAACAGTGCTGACGGAGCAACGCTTTGAACCGTATTTTCGAACACGTGTGTCTCGAGGAAGTTCTTGGACTTCACTGAGCTAAACGTCGAGCATTGTTGTATGAGCTGAGTAAGCTTACTCGGGTTAACTGTGTGTAACGCCGAAAAGAAATAGAGGATGATCGACTTGCGGCCATAGAATAGCCCATAGGAGGAAACTACCTCCGTAAGGGTCGCCGCCAAGCCAACAGCACTCCTCAAACTCATCGCCACTGTCTCAAAGATTTCAAATCCTATGAGAGTACCAGTGCAGAGATGCTGGTATCCATGAGATTGAAAATATGAAATGAGTGTGGCCACCGCCAGTTCACACTGAGCGTCTAGGCCTGTTGCATTGTTTCTCTTAATCTCCTCCTTCTTTCTCAAAAACTTGTACTGTGTCAGATCAAATCCCTCCGAGACTAGAGATTGGTCAAAAACAGTAACAAGGGCCTCGTATTCCTGCGTTTCGTCGCAAGGAAAAGCCTTCATGCAGGCATTGATCTCTTTGAGCTTGCTCAAAAGCGAAGCATCAGAGTCTTTGTCTGAGCTCGTCTTGGCATATAGCATGAGACTTGCCACTCCTCCTTTCTTCCCCTTGAAGGCATTTATGATGTTCTGTCTGTCCTTCTTCTCCGTGTTTGTGACCACCACCGTAGTTGATTCCGAGGGTGCAGGGGCTGGTGGGGCAGGAGCTGGTGGGGTCAAATATGTCGGAGGGTGTGTCTTTGCACCACTCACTTTTGCTTTCATTCTTTCCAGTCTCATCGTCTTCTCGAACTCCTCATTCTCTTTCGCCTTCTTCTTCTCAGATATCACCAGCTTTTGAGCATGAGTGATAAAGGCCACCAATTCAGAAGCAGATCTGAGAAAATTATATTTCTCCACATATTGGTCGACACCTGCTTTGTTGGCGACCGGTGGTGCGTTACTAAGTGATTTAAGGACAGAGTGATCCTTGGTAGGAATCCATCTCTTCCATGCCTCCTTGTGCAGTAACGCACCCATCAACAGTCTGATCTTGGTCAGAACTCTGTCAGTCTTCTCTAACTCATCAATCACAGGATGAGTTTCTCCTGCTGCCTTAATGCTTTTTTCCATCTCTGCCTTCCCCTCCTCCAAGGCCTTTATTTCCATTGTAAAAAAATGAAATATACCACTCGAGTTTTTCGAACCTAGATTGGTCTTCATTTTTGTTACATCGACTGCCTCCTGACCAGTCGCGAGGAATCTGGCTGTTGCTCTTGGGTTTGTGTACTGGAGGTAACCCTCACATCGTGGGCCGTATGTACGTTCCCAAATCAGGGTTTGAGTGTACACCCCAAAGATAGCATCGAGTAATTCAAGGTGGGTGTGTGTGTCCGCAAACTTGATATGCTGTATCTTCTTTCTCTCTTCTGGATCAGAGACCAGTTTGCCGAGGAGCTGTGCTGTGTTTGATAATAGGATATAGACATCCTTTTTAGCACGACTTTTCTCTCTTCTTTGATCCTGAGGGATCCACACATAGGTATCCTTCTCTACCCCCATCTTGTTATCAAACTCTTTTTTAGTGAGGTCATAGTGGTCTTGCACCCACTGTTGTTCCTCCACTGTGATCTCCTCTCCATCACTATGAATCAAGTCGATCATTTTTCGTCCTCCTCCTCCCGTGTAGGCAGGTGGTAAGGGATTACCATATGCTCCTCCTCCTCCCGTCTCTTCTTGTTCAAATCCTCCTTCATCTTCGTCTCCTCCATATCTTCCTTCATCATCCCAGCCCTCTTCTACTCCTCCTCCTACTCCTTCATCTCCTCCTCCTTCATTCAATCCTCCTCCTCCTCCTTCATTCAATCCTCTTCCTCCTCCTCCTCCTCCTGCTTCTTCTTCTTCTCTTCTTTGATCTGCCTCCGAGAATTCACTCACTTCGGCGGTCTCTGTCGACATGATGTCGTAGTAGTGATCAACAGGAGGACAGTGTCAGCTCCTATGTTTGGTTTTTGTTCGTTTGTGTTCTGTTCCTCCTTCAGTCGATTGACTAGTGAAGAGAGAAACTAATAGAGAGGGTAGGATAAGATTCCCTGTCCTCTATGAAACACTGTTTGTATGTTTGTTTTTGTTTGAGAAAAATAGTCTTTGAGACTTTCTCAGATTTCTTGTTCTCCTTACTCAGATTACTTTCTCCTCCTTCTTTTCTATATTGTATCTAGTATGAGGCACTTGGACCTACACACAGATAGTAATAGAGAAGCTAGAAAAGCTCTCCTTGAGAAGTCGACAGTCGGTCGGATAGGTTCTCAGACCTACCTTTAGAAAACGATCAGAGATTTGCAAAAATACTCTGACGTATGTGTGAGATAATGCAGATAAATGCACAAACTAGAAGGGTAGAGTGTTGTGCTCCTGTCCCTATGCTTGTTTGTGTTTTGTGTGTGTTCCTTCACTCTTCTGTCCTCCTCCTTCTTCTTGGTCTCTGTGTGAGAACAGCAAGAACGACAGAGAGTTTGTATCTGATGTCTCCTTGTGAGCACACAGATACTGATTGGGCTAGAGGGTACGAGACACCTGCTTGAGACCAATCAAATTATTTGTTTTGTGAAAGAGTTATGAGGGAGCTGTGTTGGAGTATTTGTTTTCGTCTGACGTCCCCGTGTGAGACAGGTCAGTGAAAATTCACTCTGTTGCCTGTGTGGCAAAGCAGAAAGAAATCACCCTAGTGATGTGGACTCCAAATGTAATGCCCCCAACGATAGCTCGTAAAAAGTCGGTAACACAACCAAACACAGTCCTCAAGAATGAGAATGATGTCTCGTTGTATTAGCTCAGTGAAGCCAAAAAGGAAAACGGCAACAGACCAGGAATAAAATGGCATCAGGTCCAATCCGGACAAATAATACTGAAAAACAAGCTGGTGCACCTGTCACCAGGAAAAGGTACTTTTTACCGGCTATCCGGGGGTGATGCCTACAAAACGACAGAGTTGCCAAAGCTTCCCTTTATGTGTCAATTACAGGAATCGTGGGAATGACACCAACCCCTTTCGTAGACAGTCGCCTCCTGTCGGCGATGGTCACCTCCTTCCTTGCTTGCAGTACTAGTGCTCCAGAGTTAAGCGCTGCCAAGGCCCGTAACACGCTAGACCGTCGGAGAGGGTTCGGAACTTTACTTTTACTTAGATATTTGAATAATACTGACAAATCACTAAATACCACAACCACGCGCCAAAGCATTAAATTCACCGTTACACTTAGAGCCTGTGATATAGGTAAAAATAGGTAACGAAGTTGTCATTGGGGTGGCAGGTATGACTAAATACTATTATTAATTAATAAATTATCCATTGCAAGTATACGGCAGATTATTAAGTTAGTCTCACATATATTGTACACTTGATTTATTAATGCAATTGAATACTGACTTTAAATTGATGAACTCGAAATCGACATTCAAGTTCTAGTCTTTTGGCGCGCATCATGAGTGAGTTAAAGTGGCACGGTTCCGTCACGGAGCGGTCACGCCGTGACTCATAACTGATTTACTGAAAGCAGGGCTACTGAAGTTAAACTTTTCTCTTGAAGTTTGTACCTGGGTCAACCGTGACTTCGGCTGAAACGTGACTCGAAAGAGACTCTTACCGGCGCCCCTGACTTACCTGAAATTCTACGTCCGAGGTCAAGTATCTGTATCAGGCTGCCCCGGGCCAGTGCCCTGCCACCGAGGCGTATGTCTGAGTGTCCCAAGGGGAACTGTCACGGTAACAGTGACTGGTTGCTTAACAATTCCTGGCTTTATCAAGCATTATGCACCGGCCGGGTAGCCGAATTTTGAAATAATGTGATGACAGTAGTATGATCTCAAAACAGACAGTGAGTATGCTGAGCTGCGTCACAGTATATTACGAGCGACATTCAAGAGCACCGTAAATTGCCTAAACTCCATGTAATGTAATGTAATTGAATGTAAAGTAAGTATGTGCAATAGAGCTCAGCTCTCTCGGTCATTCGTGGGATTATGACTGACCATACTGAAGGCACCGTTTGAAAGCTCAAGACAAGCGGTTTCGAATACAGTGCTCATCAGTCCAGTCGGCAATGCCGTATTCGTCAAAACATTGATTGAAAACAAAAATGAGTTCAAAGTAGGATCTTCATGCCGTCTGTAAGTGTGTGTGCGTGTGCGTGTGCGTGTGTGTGTGTGTGTGAGATAGAGAGAGAGAGACAGAGAGAGATATAGAAAAAAAAAAAAAAAAAAAAAAAAAGAGAGAGAGAGAGAGCGAGCGAGAGAGAGGGAGAGAGAGAGAGAGAGAGAGAGAGAGAGAGAGAGAAAAGAAAGAGAGAGAGAGAGAGAGAGAAAGAAAGAGTGAGAGAGAGAAAGAGAGAGAGAGAGAGAGAGAGAAGTTCCGCAGGCTGTTGAGTAGCAAATCACAGAACTTGCACTCCTCTCAGCAAACAGGATGTTGAGAGAGCAGCTGTCAAGTGCGACTCACCAGCACGCGTCCGAGTTGCTTCACAGCCGCAAACAAGTGTGAAATCAGGGTCTATGTATGTATGTATGTATGTATGCATGCATGTATGTATGTATGCATGTATGTATGTATGTCCTGGCCTGATTTGGCGCTCTCGCACATGGCATCGCAAATCTCATGCTGGTTGTCGAATGACCCCTCACATGATAGCGTTGTCGAATGACCCCTCACTGTGGAATTGACACTCACATGATAGCGTAACTTGATGTTGTTGTGGAATGACCGCTCACACGATAGCCAACCAATTTTGTTGTGGAATGACCGCGCTCACATACTAGCGCAACCGATCTTGCCTTGGCGGAAGGACGAGGCGCCAGGGAAGGAGAAGGAGGGAGAACTGTATGTATATATGGATATGTATCTCCAGGACTGGGGTGGCGCTCTCGCACCAGGCACCGAAAGCTTCAGGCTTGTTGTCGAATGACCCTCATAGGATAGCCAACTGCTGTTGTCGAATGACCCTCACATGATTGCGCCATTGATGTTGTTGTGCGATCACATGATAGCCACCTGATGTTGTCGAATGACCGCTCACATGATAGAGCAGCTGATTTTGCCTTGGCTGTTGCGGAAGGAGGAGGACAGGGAGAAGGAGGGAGAGCGGAAAGAGGGCACGTGGAAGGAAGGAGACACAGACAACCTACGCAAAGAAAGACGGGGAGGGAGAGGGAGAGTGAGTGGTGTGTGTGTGTGTGTGAGAGAGAGAGAAAGAAAGAGAGAGAGAGAGAGAGAGAGAGAGAGAGAGAGGGACAGAGAGAGAGAGAGAGAGAGACAGAGAGAGAGAGAGGGAGAGATAGATAGAGATAAAGCGATATATATATATATATATATATAAGAGAGAGAGAGAGATAGATAGATAGATAGATAGATGAAATATCGACTAATGTCAGAAAAAAGGAGCTTCTGATTTCGTCAACCAGGAAGTCTGTGGGTAAAATTTTAACCCGATGCCCAGCTAAGCCGTGATGTTTGCACGGAAGGGACTGATACAGGCAATACCAAAGCTCCCAGTAGTACCAGGTGGGGCCAGGGCTCGTTCCATAAGCGCCCCTTGCAGAACGAGCTCCCACCTCCATTACAGAGGACCCAGTAAGCAGATGGAGTTTCGAGACTGTTCGACAGTCTAGTATAAACCGACAGAGCACTGTGGGTTTTATTCCGGGCTCAACAAGCGAGAAAGGGCACCCTGAGGGAACAGGATTGTGCTTCCCGTCGCTATTTCGGCATGTGACTTATAGGCGTATGGCTAGGCACACATAAGGCACCCCGCCACGGGCCCAGCACACCCACACCATCCCCTAATTCTCTGTCTGTCGACAGATGGCACCCATTTCAAAA
>WBZZ01003725.1:97500-100000 GCA_019918135.1 Paulinella micropora | reverse complement strand
GGATAAATAGATAGATAGATGGATAGGTAGGTAGGTAGGTAGGTAGGTAGGTAGGTAGGTATTTGCACCTTGAGTTTGGTAGAGCAGATGAAGCAGCCTGACGGCTTACTGCTCACACCGCATGCATGCATGTATGTATGTATGTATGTATGTATGTTGTTTGTCAATATGTATGTATGTATGTATGTATGTATGTATGTTGTTTGTCAATATGTATGTATGTATGTATGTACGTTGTTTGTCAATATGTATGTATGTATGTATGTATGTATGTACATGAGAACTGTCTGGGGGCAAAACGCAAGGAAGATAGATGAAAGAAAGCTGAAAGAATACATCAAGAAAGAAGGAAAGAAAGAGGAAGGAGAAAAGAAAGAAAAGGAAAGAAAAGAAAAGGAAGAAGGAAGGAAGGAAGGAAGGAAGAAGAAGAAGAAGAAGAAGAAGAAGAACCAGCACCACCACCACCACAGCAACAACAGCAACAAGAAGCAGAATAAACAGCGACAAGCAGCAGAAGAACCCGCGGACACACTTGACAACAACAACCACCACTACCACCACTACCACCACCACCACCACCACAACAAGAGCAACAACCACCACTACCACCACCACCACAACAACAACAAGAGCAACAACCACCACTACCACCACCACCACCACAACAACAAGAACAACAACCACCACTACCACCACAACAAGAACAACAACCACCACTAGTACCACCACCACCACCACAACAACAAGAACAACAACCACCACTACCACCACCACCACCACAACAAGAACAACCACCACCAACACAAGAAGAAGAAACAGAAGCGGAACCCATGCACACACTTGACGGGAACTGCCGCATTGCGCCTCTTCTTCTTCTTCTTCTTCTTGCCTGCACAGACAAAATTCTTCTTCTTCTTCTTCTTCTTCTTCTTCTTCTTCTTCTTCTTCTTCTTCTTCTTCTTCTTCTTCTTACCTGCACAGACAGAAATCTTATCGTTATCAAAATGTAGCTATACTATGTATGCTATCTATGTCATGCATGTATATGTATGTATGTATGTATGTCTGTTTGTTTGTTTGTTTGTATGTATGTATGTGTTTGTCTAGGACATTACCTACCGGTAGCAGAAGCTTTGCATAGATAGATAGACACATTCATACATACATACATACATACATACATACATACATGCAAACATACATACAACCTGCAGCATGATCTTTGGCAGGGGACACAAAGGCCAGACATACATACATACATACATACATACATACAGAACATTACGCTACCTGCGGCGGATTTTTTGGCAGGGGACACAAAGGCCAGACATACATAGATAGATAGATACATACATACATAGATGAGCTTACGCTACCCGCGGCGGATTTTTTGGCAGGGGACACAAAGGCCAGACATACATACATACATAGATACATAGATGAGCTTACGCTACCCGCGGCGGATTCTTTGGCAAGGGACAAAAGGGCCACCGGGTCGACGTTCTCCTGATCCAACATGGACCTGGAACCAACGTATGTATGTATGTACGTGTGTTTATATGTATGTATGCATGTGTGCATGTATGTATGTGTGTATGTATGTATGTTTGTATGCTTGCACGTATGTATATTGACTACTAGTTGTAGTAATTGTAGCAGCAGTAGTAGTAGTAGTAGTAGTAGTAGTAGTAGTAGTAGTAGTAGTAGTAGTAGTAGTAGTAGTAGTAGGGTCACCATCTAATTAAATCAACAGCTCTTGAGTTAATGATTTGTATGGATGATCTAAACTTAACTTCATTAAATCGAAGGCCTAGGCCTCGTAGTAGTAGTAGTAGATAGTAGGTAGTAGTAGTAGTAGTAGTAGTAGTAGTAGTAGTAGTAGTAGTAGTAGTAGTAGTGGTAGTAGTTAAAAACACATACATACTACATACATACATACATATAGTAATCGTAGTAATAGCAGGCATATGCATGCATGTACGTACATACATATGTATGTATGTATGTATGTACGTATGTAAGTATTTATGTATGTATGTATGTATGTATGTATATATGTATGTATGTATGTATGTATGTATGTATGTATGTGTATGTATGTATGTATGTATGTATGTACGTATGTATGTATGTATGTATGTATGTACGTATGTATGTGTGTATGTATGCATGTGTGTATGTATGTATGTATGTATGTATGTATGTATGTGTGTATGTATGTATGTATGCATATTCCTGTGTTGACCTGCAAGCGTGTCAAAAATTATGAATCTGAAACATTTGAAAAGAAAGAAAGTAAGAGAGAGAAGTGCATAAGAAAATATGTCATTTGATAATGGATGACATTTGAAGAAGCAAATTCGGGTTTTCACTGAATAACGGCATGCACTTGTGTGGGCGTGTGCCAACTCGAGGTCATTTCGTTGATGAGTGAGATTATAGATAAGGTGTAAGTTCAGCATGAGTTTTCTCTTTACATTCCTGTGCCTCAAGTGAAAGG
>WBZZ01003725.1:87500-90000 GCA_019918135.1 Paulinella micropora | reverse complement strand
GGCGGCTGCCATTACTACACTGTGAAGACGACGCTACCTACCTATATACCTACCTACGTTACTTATCCTATCGTATCTATTCTCTAGGCGGGGGAGCTGCTGCCCCCATGACTACACTGTGAAGAAGACGACGCTACCTACCTACCTACCTACGTTACCTATCCTATCGTATCTATCTCTTAGGCGGGGGAGCTGTGTGCCCCATTACTACACTGTGAAGACGACGCTACCTACCTACCTACCTACCTACGTTACCTATCCTATCGTATCTCATCTCTAGGCGGGGGAGCTGTGTGCCCCCATGACTACACTGTGAAGAAGACGACGCTACCTACCTACCTACCTACGTTACCTCCTATCGTATCTATCTCTTAGGCGGGGGAGCTGCTGCCCCATTACTACACTGTGAAGACTACCCTACCTACCTACCTACGTTACCTACCTATCGTATCTATCTCTTAGGCGGGGGAGCTGCTGCCCCATTACTAGACTGTGAAGACTACCCTACCTACCTACCTACCTACCTACCTTACCTATTAGGCGAGCGAGCTGTGTGCCCCATGACTACACATTGTGTGCTAGCTACCCTACCTACCTCCTTATCGTAGCTATATCTATTCTCTAGGCGGGCGAGCTGCCTCATTACTACATAGTGAAGACGCTGGCCTCTATCGCGCAGGTCTATATCTCTCACACAACAACATGACACAGTAACATATTGTGAAGGTCTATCTCACACAAGACACAGTAACACATTGTGAAGGTCTATCTCACACACAACAACATGACACAGTAACACATTGTGAAGGTCTATCTCACAGTAACACACTGTGAAGGTCTATCTCACACAAGACACAGTAACACATTGTGAAGGTCTATCTATCACACAACAACATGACACAGTAACACATTGTGAAGGTCTATCTCAGAAGGTCTATCTCACACAAGACACAGTAACACATTGTGAAGGTCTATCTCACACAAGACACAGTAACACATTGTGAAGGTCTATCTCACACATGACACAGTAACACATTGTGAAGGTCTATCTCACACATCACTACACTGTGACACATCACTACACTGTGACACATCACTACACTGAGAAGGTCTATCACACACAACAACATGACACATCACTACATTGTGACACATACACTACACTGTGAAGGTCTATCTCACACACAACAAACAACATGAAACATCACTATATTGTGACATCGCAACATGACACATGACTACATCGCGCAGGTCTATCACATAACAAACATGACACATTAACATATCACTACATGGTGAAGGTCTATCACATAACAACATGACACATTAACACATCACTACATGGTGAAGGTCTATCACACAACAACATGACACATTAACACATCACTACATGGTGAAGAAGCTGGCCTCTATCGCGCAGGTAATGCACACACAACAACATGACATATTGACACATCACACAACAACATGACATATTAACACATCACACAACATGACATATTAACACATCACACAACATGACATATTAACACATCACACAACAACATGACATATTAACACACACACAACAGCATGACATATTAACACACACACAACAGCATGACATATTAACACATCACACAACAACATGACACATTAACACATCACACAACAACATGACATATTAACACATCACACAACAACATGACATGTTAACACATCACACAACAACATGGATTAACACATCACACAACAACATGCCACATTAACACATCACACAACAACATGACATATTAACACATCACACAACAACATGACATATTAACACATCACACAACAACATGACATGTTAACACATCACACAACAACATGACATATTAACACATCACACAACAACATGACATACTAACACATCACACAACAACATGACACATCACTACATTGTGAAGGTCTATCACACAATAACATGACACATCAACACATCACTACATGGTGAACACACTGGCCTCTATCGCGCAGGTAATTCACACAACAACATGACACACAAGAACAAAGAGGAAGAACAAGAAGCACAAGGAGAGAACAAGAAGAGCAAGGAGAAGAAGAGCAAGAAGGACAAGGAGAGAACAAGAAGAGCGAGGAGAAGAAGAACAAGAAGGACGAGGAGAGAACAAGAAGAGCGAGGAAAAGAAGAACAAGAAGGACAAGGAGAGAACAAGAAGAGCGAGGAGAAGAAGAACAAGAAGGACAAGGAGAGAACAAGAAGAGCGAGGAGAAGAAGAACAAGAAGGACAAGGAGAGAACAAGAAGAGCAAGGAGAAGAAGAACAAGAAGGACAAGGAGAGAACAAGAAGAGCGAGGAGAAGAAGAACAAGAAGCACAAGGAGAGAACAAGAAGAGCAAGGAGAAGAAGAACAAGAAGCACAAGGAGAGAACAAGAAGAGCAAGGAGAAGAAGAACAAGAAGGACAAGGACTGTGAGGGCAAGTAGTGCATCGTGAACACGCTATCGCCTCTCTCTT
>WBZZ01003725.1:67500-72500 GCA_019918135.1 Paulinella micropora | reverse complement strand
TTCTTTCTTTCTTTTTTTCTGTCTGTCTGTCTGTCTGTCTTGCTTGCTTGCTTGCTTGCTTTCTTTCTTTCTTTCTTTCTTTCTTTCTTTCTTTCTTTCTTTCTTTCTTTCTTTCTTTCTTTCTTTCTTTCTTTCTTTCCTTCTATCTTTTCTATCTTTCTATCTTTCTATCTATCACCTATCTATCCATCTATCTATCTATCCATCTATCTATCTATCTATCTATCTATCTATCTATCTATCTATCTATCTATCTATCTATTTATCTATCTATCTATCTACCTATCTAGTTTAGGCCTCATACAATGTCATCATTGTAGCTTGCGCAAGCTTACGGTGCTCAAAACACTTGGACTAACGGCTTGCTTTTCTTTCTCTTCTTCCTTATCCTCCCCACTCTCCATTCCTAGATTGCCTTTTTCTTCAACGTCTTTCCTCCTCTTCTTTTTTCCAGAACACAGTCTACCCGTGATTCCCATCCCGGACACATTCACAGTACACAAATTACTGTTTGATGTGAAACTGCGTTCCTTTGCAAGGACTACATTCCTTTGCGACATCTCATCTATCTATCTATCTACCTATCTGCCTACCTCCCTACCTACCTACCTACTTACCTACCTACCTGCCGACCTATCTACCTACCTGCCCACCTATTTATCTGTGTATTCATCTCCCTTGCTACCTATCTACCTATCTATCTATCTATCTATCTATCTATCTATCTATCTATCTATCTATCTATCTATCTATCTATCTATCTATCTATCTATCTTTCTATCTTTCTATCTATCAACCTACCTACCTACCTATCTATCTACCTACCTACCTACCTATCTATCTATCTATCTATCTAATCTAATCTAATCTAATCTAATCTAATCTAATCTAATCTAATCTAATCTAATCTAATCTAATCTAATCTATCTATCTATCTATCTATCTATCTATCTATCTATCTATCTATCTATCTATCTATCTATCTATCTATTTATCTATCTATCTATCTATATGTGTGTCTGTCTTCTGTCTATCTATCTATCTATCTATCTATCTATCTATCTATCTATCTATCTATCTATCTATCTCTATCTATCTATTTATCTATCTATCCATCTATCTATCTATCTTCTCCATTCCTAGATTGCCTTTTTCTTCAACGTCCTTCCTCTTCTTTTTCCAGAACACAGTCTACCCGTGATTCCCATCCCGGACACATGCACAGTACACAAATTATTGTTTGATGTGAAACTGCGTTCCTTTGCAAGGACTACATTTCTTTGCGACATCTCATCCATATGTGACCCCGTCGCGGCGATAAAGCGCGGCAACCAAACCTTTCTCCTTTTTCTTCTTGGGCTGACAACCCTGGCTTAAACGAAGAGGCTTGCTTCCCCTAAGTTAAGCCGTAAGTTACAAAAACTACATGCGAAAACCTACCGACGCACCGCTATTCCCTCCGGAGTGGCCGCCGTCACCCTCCCAGTGCGTGCTCTGCACCGCCTGAACCCCCTGGAGAAGATTTTGCTCATGTTCACCCTTACGAAGACCTTTCGGGCCTCCTCGAAAAGAAGAGCCCAAAAGCGCACGTCCATCCGGACTACAAGTCGCAACCCGGCATTATCAACCTGGATTCCACCCACTGTGTTGACGCCGAGACATACTCCCATTTCGTCCATCGGACAAGAAGTGCCCCGAAAGAACCAACCGAAAGAAGAAACGCCTGGTATTGCCATAAACACCAAGCGAATGGAAAGGCATTGAAGAAGAACTCCAATCCGCACTCCCTCTCATCCTCCCCTCCTCTCTCATCAAATGCCTGTCATGTGACGAAGCAGTAGCGAAATTTGAAAGATATCTCTACGACTTCATATCACAACGGGTAACAAAAACACAAGAACAAACTCATGAGCGAAAAAACCGCCACGTAATCCGGCTCCAAACAGAACTCACGCAGAACCGACAACAAAAACTGATCCAAAAGAGACATCTGCGAGATCTCAAAAGGGCAGGTTCAATTCCAGCTGCTGTTGCAAAAAGCCTGCAAAAAACTTGGCGAGTATTATTGAAGACCGGTAACCGCCTCCGCCATCGTCTCAAGGAAGCAACTTTAAGCTCCGCTCAACGACAAGCAAATACACGCTTCCGAACTGACCCTCATAAATTGGCCAACAATCTGTTTCATCCCCCCTCAACCCAAACCACTTCCTCCCTATCCAAAGAAAACTGTGACTCCTACTTTCCCAACCTATACAAAGACGCTAATCGTGAACAAACCTACGTGCCCTTACCTGAAATGAATCGCCCGCCTCTACCAACTGTCCCCTTTGACCTCAAGCCACCGTCCTTCTTGGAAACCAAAAGATCTGTGTTTGCCAAGCGTAATGGTGCAGCCCCTGGCAGAGATGGTATTAGCTACCTTGTTTACAAGAGACTTCCCACCGCTTTACTTTTCTTACACAAACTCATTGTCAAGTGTTGGACAACGGATGTAGCTAATAGCTGGGCCCAAGCTGCTATCTCCCTCCTTCATAAGGACGGCGATCCACTTCAGGCCTCAAACTATCGTCCGATTGCTCTGACAAGCTGCTCGGGTAAGGTATTTTTCTCTTTGTGGTCAAAACGCCTAGAGAGTTTTTTGCTAGATAACAAGTACTTTGACAGAGCAAGACAAAAAGGTTTCCTCCGTAACGTTGCAGGATGCCCCGAGCACATGGCTACTACAAAAGCTACCATCAGAAATGCAAAAGATCACTATCGCCAACTGGTCATAGCATGGATTGACCTACAAAACGCTTTTGGAAGCGTAAACCACAACTTGATCCAGTTCGCTCTCTGGTGGTACCACGTGCCCCCTATGTTTGCTCGCATAATCTTTTTATACTACGAACTCTTAGTAGCCACAATCGAAGGGAAAGATTGGTCATCAGAACCCTTTGTTTTTGCTGTTGGCGTTTTTCAAGGATGCTGCATTTCTCCTCTCCTTTTCAACATAGTTTTCAACCTACTCCTTGACCTCCTATCATCCTTGACCAAAAACAACGGTTATCATTTCAAGCATAAGACCTCAACAGATGAAGTCATCGTGCACGAAGCTGCTTATGCTGACGACCTCAAACTACACTGCCGATCCCCGAAACACTGTCAATCGTCCATCAACATGATTGACAAATTTCTGTCATGGTCCAGAACAATGGCCGCGAAACCGCCCAAATGCAAAAGCCTTGCTTTCAAATACTGGACTAAAGCCGACGACTATAAGGGTCTCAAACGATTATTGCCGATCTCGTTCCCACCCTTCGACCCCGCCCTTACTATTACTGGCAAACCGATTGACTTCATCGCTGACAAGCCTTTCAAAGTCCTCGGATGGATTGTCTACCATGACCTCAGCGAAAACGAACAACGTGCAGCAATCCAAAAGAAGTTCATTCTTTCTATGCAAGCCATCGATAGCTGCTCGATCAATGGCTTTATGAAATTTTGGCTATACCAGCACTACGCTGTCCAGTCACTTGCCTGGCCATTTCTCATTTATGACCTCTGCTTATCTTTCGCCAAAACCCTTGAGAAAATTGCGACCCGCTTCCTCAAAAAATGGGCCAATATCTACAAAAGAGCTCTGGTCTCTTGCCTTTACCGCCCACGCTCGAAATTCGGTCTACAGCTCCAATCCATCGTCTCTTTTTACCAGCGACTTCAAATCAACCGTGCTCAAATGCTGAAGTACTGCCCAGATAAACACCTCTCGTCCATTTATGCGATGAACCTGACGAAACACGAAACATTTCGAACTATCTGGAAACCAGAGCCTGTGCTCGAAAAGCTTGAGGCACAAGTTGATTTTGAATTCAAACATCGAGGCCAATCCGATCATCTCGGACTTGGCCATGGTCGCTACCCAAAAGAACATTCCATCACAGACCGCAAAGACAGGGTTTTAGAATTAGCTGCTGAGACAATACTTGAGACAACCACAGTGCATGACATGGACAAAGCCATGCAAGGGTGCTTCCTTCGTTTTGAAGACGCATGCCCCTTCGACCTCTCCTGGGCTCGCCTCATCGGAACCCGTAATCCCCGTTTAATCTCTTGGGTCATCAACGCAAGCACAAACTCGGTTATTACCCCCGACCTTAGACGTCTGTGGGGAATCATTCCCAACAACAAGTGTGCCCTCTGTTCTGGTCAAGCACATCTATGCCACATCCTCTCCGGTTGCCATGTTGCCCTCAAACAAGGCCGCTATACCTGGCGTCATGACTCTGTGCTCTGCACTATTGAAGCTCCCCTTCAAAAACACATCGAGAGCCATAACAAACGCTCCCCTATAGACCAAAATGAATCAAAGTCTATGTTTGTGAAAGAGGGCGAGCAGAAGCCTAAGAGACAGTCATTTCATCGACCATCCCTGCTTGACACTGCAAACGATTGGCAACTCCAAACCCAATACACCGGTTCTGAGCAAGCCTTTCCTGTCCACATTTGTGTCACTGACCTCCGCCCCGATATCGTTGTCTGGTCACTGTCTACCAAGATATGTATTCTGATCGAGCTAACGTGCCCGGTCGAGGAAAACATCCTTGACGCACGAGCCTACAAGACCAACCGATACAACAAGCTCAAATCTCAAATCGAGGACAACGGATGGACCTGCCACCTTCGACCAATCGAATGCGGGGCTCGCGGCATGGTATCGTTCTCTGTTCATCGATGTTTCCGCGCCTTGGGTTTTTCCCATCCCCAATCCAAATCCCTTTGCTTCAAGCTATCCTCCTGCGTAGCTCGTTGCTCTTTTGCGATTTATCGCTCCTGTGCAGTCAAAAATTGGACTAATCTTCCTCTAGTCCGTATTGGTGACTGCATTCCATCATAGCCGTCCAGTGTTGCATAGCCCGGGCTAGGTCCCTGCGGGGGTTTAGGCCTCATACAATGTCATCATTGTAGCTTGCGCAAGCTTACGGTGCTCAAAACACTTGGACTAACGGCTTCCTTTTCTT
>WBZZ01003725.1:35000-37500 GCA_019918135.1 Paulinella micropora | reverse complement strand
TTGTTTTTGCTGTTGGCGTTTTTCAAGGATGCTGCATTTCTCCTCTCCTTTTCAACATAGTTTTCAACCTACTCCTTGACCTCCTATCATCCTTGACCAAAAACAACGGTTATCATTTCAAGCATAAGACCTCAACAGATGAAGTCATCGTGCACGAAGCTGCTTATGCTGACGACCTCAAACTACACTGCCGATCCCCGAAACACTGTCAATCGTCCATCAACATGATTGACAAATTTCTGTCATGGTCCAGAACAATGGCCGCAAAACCGCCCAAATGCAAAAGCCTTGCTTTCAAATACTGGACTAAAGGCGACGACCATAAGGGTCTCAAACGATTATTGCCGATCTCGTTCCCACCACAGTGCATGACATGGACAAAGCCATGCAAGGGTGCTTCCTTCGTTTTGAAGACGCATGCCCCTTCGACCTCTCCTGGGCTCGCCTCATCGGAACCCGTAATCCCCGTTTAATCTCTTGGGTCATCAACGCAAGCACAAACTCGGTTATTACCCCCGACCTTAGACGTCTGTGGGGAATCATTCCCAACAACAAGTGTGCCCTCTGTTCTGGTCAAGCACATCTATGCCACATCCTCTCCGGTTGCCATGTTGCCCTCAAACAAGGCCGCTATACCTGGCGTCATGACTCTGTGCTCTGCACTATTGAAGCTCCCCTTCAAAAACACATCGAGAGCCATAACAAACGCTCCCCTATAGACCAAAATGAATCAAAGTCTATGTTTGTGAAAGAGGGCGAGCAGAAGCCTAAGGGACAGTCATTTCATCGACCATCCCTGCTTGACACTGCAAACGATTGGCAACTCCAAACCCAATACACCGGTTCTGAGCAAGCCTTTCCTGTCCACATTTGTGTCACTGACCTCCGCCCCGATATCGTTGTCTGGTCACTGTCTACCAAGATATGTATTCTGATCGAGCTAACGTGCCCGGTCGAGGAAAACATCCTTGACGCACGAGCATACAAGACCAACCGATACAACGAGCTCAAATCTCAAATCGAGGACAACGGATGGACCTGCCACCTTCGACCAATCGAATGCGGGGCTCGCGGCATGGTATCGTTCTCTGTTCATCGATGTTTCCGCGCCTTGGGTTTTTCCCATCCCCAATCCAAATCCCTTTGCTTCAAGCTATCCTCCTGCGTAGCTCGTTGCTCTTTTGCGATTTATCGCTCCTGTGCAGTCAAAAATTGGACTAATCTTCCTCTAGTCCGTATTGGTGACTGCATTCCATCATAGCCGTCCAGTGTTGCATAGCCCGGGCTAGGTCCCTGCGGGGGTTTAGGCCTCATACAATGTCATCATTGTAGCTTGCGCAAGCTTACGGTGCTCAAAACACTTGGACTAACGGCTTCCTTTTCTTTCTCTTCTTCCTTATCCTCCCACTCTCCATTCCTAGATTGCCTTTTTCTTCAACGTCCTTCCTCCTCTTCTTTTTCCAGAACACAGTCTACCGTGATTCCCATCCCGGACACATGCACAGTACACAAATTATTGTTTGATGTGAAACTGCGTTCCTTTGCAAGGACTACATTCCTTTGCGACATCTCATCTATCTACCTATCTATCTATCTATCTATCTATCTATCTATCTATCTATCTATCTATCTATCTATCTATCTATCTATCTTGCCTATGTCTTCGGATATGCAGAGCTGATAGACCAAACATATATCTATCTATCTATCTATCTATCTATCTATCCATCCATCCATCCATCCATCTATCTATCTATCTAACTATCTATCTATCTATCTATCTATCTATCTATCTATCTATCTTCTATCTATCTATCTATCTATCTATCTATCTATCTATCTATCTATCTATCTATCTATCTATCTGTCTGTCTGTCTGTCTATCCATCCATCCATCCATCCATCCATCCATCCATCCATCTATCTATCTATCTATCTATCTACTATCTATCTATCTATCTATCTATCTATCTATCTATCTATCTATCTAGCTAGCTAGCTAGCTATCTAGCTATCTATCTATCTAGCTATCTCTATCTATCTAGCTATCTCTATCTATCTATCTATCTATCTATCTATCTATCTATCTATCTATCTATCTATCTATCTACCTATCTATCTACCTACCTATCTATCTATCTATCTATCTATCTACATACCAACCCTACCTACCTATCTATCTATCAACATACCAACCCTACCTACCTATCTATCTATCAACATACCAATCTACCTACCTATCTATCTAGCTACATGTCAACCCTACCTACCTATCTATCTAGCTACATACCAACCCTACCTACCTATCTATCTATCTACATATCAACCCTACCTACCTATCTATCTATCTACACACCAACCCTACCTACCTACCTATCTATCTACATATCAACCCTACCTACCTATCTATCTATCTACATACCAACCCTACCTCCTATCTATCTATCTACATATCAACCCTACCTACCTATCTATCTAGCTACATACCAACCCTACCTAC
>WBZZ01003725.1:0-2500 GCA_019918135.1 Paulinella micropora | reverse complement strand
TGTCTGTGGGTGTATTTTTCTTTCTTTCTTTCTTTCTTTCCAAACACACTTTGATCGCGCGACCTGTGTGTACATTCACTTTGATAGCTCGACCTAACAAAGAAAGAGAAGAGGGAAGGGGGATAGGGGTGGAGGAGTGTCGCATTGTAGCGGGTGTCGAACTGTCGTGTCCTGTTTTGCTGTGTTGTGTTCTGTTGTGTTGTTTCGGCGGGCACAGGTGGCGCCAGTCTGACGCTAACTTGGTGTTGTGTTGTGTAGCTAACTGTTGTGATTTGTTGTGGTGGCTGGTGGGGCAGCTGGCGCCTAGTCTGAAGCTGGACCCCGGACTCGGGCTCGGCAACCGGTCAGAGAGAGAGAGAGAGAGAGAGAGAGAGAGAGAGAGAGAGAGAGAGAGAGAGAGAGAGAGAGAGAGAGAGAGAGTATGTGTGTGTGTGTGTTTGTTGGGGGGGGGCGGGTGGGTGGGTGGGTGGGTTGTGTGTGTGTGCAGTGTTCCCACGTATCCGCTCTCTCTCAAGCCGGACGGCCCGGTCTCTGTGCAGCAAGTCATGAGCATCATGGTAAATCTTTCTATCGCTCTGTCTGTGTATCGCTGCGACGTCTCCGTGCAGCAAATCATGAGCATCGTGTGTATTCTGTATGTGTTGCTGTGTATGTCTATCGCTGTGTCTATGCAGCAAATCATGAGCATCATGGTCTGTATTATGTGCGTTGATTTGTCGTCTCTGTGCAGCATGTCATGAGCAGCGTGGCACATCTGTACATCTGTTTGTCGCTCTATCTGTCTGTCTGTCGCTGTGTGTGTTCAGTAGTCATGAGCATCATAGTCTGAATTCTGTATGAGGAGGAGGAGGAAGAGGAGGAGGAGGAGGAGGAGGAGGAGAAGGAAGTGAGAGGTGCTGTGTGCGTGTTGTTCAGCGCGACTGCTAGCAGGACACGCTGTTTAGCTGTCCAAGGGCAATGTGTGTGTGCTGTGCGTTGTTCAGCGCGACTACTATCAAGGCACGCCGTTTGATCTCTCCAAGCCCAATTTGTCGTATATGTGTGCTGTGTTGTGTGTTGTTCAGCGCGATTACTACCAGGGCACGCCGTTCGACTTGTCCAAGGGCAACGCCGCGGGGCCCTTCGAAGACCCCGTGCGGTCACCATACACACCGCGCCACACACAAACGGCGCAGCCACACAGACATATCTACACACACACACACACACACACACACGCCATACTCGCTGCTCGTGTCCCCGTGCGGCGCCCGCCGGCCTCTCTTCCCCACCTTCCGCACCAACATACGCAGCAAATCCATTCCCCGTGAATACAACATGCGCTTTGCTCCAAGTCCATCGCCTGTGCCTGCTGTAGGTACGAGACAGATCCGCAAGGCCTCAAGGGCTCCTGGGAGCGCAGCATCTACATCTACCGCAACGTCTTCAGCCACGTGGTAGCTTGGCAACCCGATACATCCACCAACCACCAGCCAGCCAGTCATGGATCGTTGTATGTGTGTGTGCCGCCCATTCTTCACTAACCCGAAAACTGAAATTAGTAGATAATGTAGAACAAGATTGCGTGTGTGGGTGTGTGCGTCTGTGTGTGTGTGTGTGTATGTGTGTGTGTGTGTGTGTGTGTGTGTGTGTGTGTGTGTGTGTACGTGTGTGTGCATGTGTGTGTGTGTGTGTGTCTGTGTGTCTGTGTGTGTGTGTCTGTGTGTGTGTGTGTGTGTGTGGCGTGCAGATTCAGGTGCGCGACCTGCCGAACGAACTGGCCACCGTGATCTGGTCAACACGCAGACACCAACAGCACACAGCAGGGAGAGGGAGAGAGAACGGGAGAGGGGG
Organism: Paulinella micropora; assembly: GCA_019918135.1. Taxonomy (NCBI): domain Eukaryota; phylum Cercozoa; class Imbricatea; order Euglyphida; family Paulinellidae; genus Paulinella; species Paulinella micropora. The sequence continues at coordinate 667 of WBZZ01003725.1, read as the reverse complement.
GGGGGGGGGGGGGGGGGGAGGTTGGGAGGAGAGGTGATCTTGGAGTGTCCAAAAGACATGTTGTGATCTCCTATGCAGAGCCGTGCGTGTGTATATGTGTATGTGTGTGTGCTCGCTGGCAGGTACGGCCACGACACGTCGCTGTGCACCGTCTACACGCCCTTCTACGCGTAACACCCTAAAGCGCCCCATTTCCTCTCCTCTCTCCTTTCCTATCCTATCCTATCCTATCCTATCCTATCCTATCCTATCCTATCCTATCCTATCCTATCCCATCCTATCCTATCCTAATCCTTCCTACCTATCCTATCCTGATCCTGATTCTGATCCTAATCCTAATCCTTAATCCTAATCCCTCATCCCTCATCCCTCATCCCTCACTAATCCCTAATCCCTAATCCCTAATCCCTAATTCGTAATCCTAATCCTAATCCTAATCCTAATCTTAATCCTAATCCTAATCCTAATCCTAATCCGATCCTGTCCTATCCTACCCTATCATATCCGTGCACCGTCTAGAAGCCTTTCTTCGCGTCAGTGCTACGCGCCCTTCATATCTCATCGTATCCTATCATATGCTCTCTCTCTCTCTCTCTCTCTCACTCTCTCTTTTTTCTTTTTTTTTTTTTTTTTCCGGCTTGTTCGCTAGTTCTTGCAGCTGCATGCC
>WBZZ01003724.1:57500-60665 GCA_019918135.1 Paulinella micropora | reverse complement strand
TTTGGATATGAAGTTAAACAACATAACAAGTGCTGGAACAATAACAGGAACAATATTAACAGCGAGCGATAAAATAACAACAGCGCAAGACAAACCATTAATCGTGGGAAGAACAACGAGAGGATTAGGAGTATACACAGGAGGATTAGAGTTATATGGAACATCAGGTGTAGCAGGGCCACATATACAAACATTTACAGCAACTGATCCTAATTATTCAATTTTCCAATTAATTAGCAATAGACATAGTAATGTAGCATTGAAATTTGATTGTTATTGGGACGGAGCATCTAATGATAAGTCAAGTTCTGCTACTTCAAATTTCCAGACAGCGAAAGGAACTAATCTCCTTTTTCAGTATGCATCAGGAGTAACTGTGGAAACAACATAACATTTAATACAGCAATGGACATCGATAGCACATCAGGATTATTGACAACAAAGGCAATAACAGCTAGTGGTGATATAATAGTCGGAGCAGGCAAAACAATATTTGTATGTATTGTTGTATGTATGTATTGTATGTTATGTTTGCAGTGTGACCTGGTGCCATCTGGTGAAGAGTCTATTTTGTTGGGCGCGACTCTGAGCGAGCTGGCTCAGCGAGAAGCCTTCAGCAAATGGTAGACCTACCTGCTCGTGCTCTCTCGTGTTCTCTTTGCTTGTTACTCTCTCTCTCTCTCTCTCTCTCGCCACACATTTGCACCTCTGTAGACAACCAAAAAACCATAAACACAAAGACATATTCTTCCTTTTTCAAGCTAACATTCGATTTTCTTTGCAGGTTTCTGACGTCTGCGAAGCGAAACACCAAGATAGAAGATGCAATGATGTTTTATATTAGAAAAGGTGCTACAGAATCTGGGAGTTTTAGGTGTCTGCCTCTCTATTTCTCTATTTCTCTATTTCTCTATTTCTTTGTTTCTCTCTTTTCTCTCTCTCTCTCTTTCTCTCTCTCTTCCTCTCTCTCTCTCTTCCTCTCTCTCTCTCTCTCTCTTCTCTCTCTCTCTCTCTCTCCTCTCTCTCTTCTCTCTCTCCCTCCTCTCTCTCCTTCTCTCTCTCTATCTATCTATCTATCTATCTATCTATCTATCTCTCTATCTCTCTATCTCTCTATCTCTCTCTCTCTATCTCTCTATCTATCTATCTATCTATCTATCTCTCTCTCTCTCTCGCTGTCCTCTCCCTCTCTCTCTCTGCCTCTTCTACGCAAATGTTTTCCTCTTTCCCCCTCTCTCTCTTCTACGAAGCTGTCCTACCTATCTATCTCTTAACCTTGAACTCGACTTATGTGTTGTGTCGCGGTTTAAGAAGCCGCAGCAGACTCGTCCGCGACGCAGTCACCAGCAGCCGCCGCGGGTCCCGCTGAGGACCAGGTAGGTAGGTAGGTAGGTAGGTGGGTAGGTTGGTAGGTTGGTAGGTTGGTTGGTTGGTTGGTTGGTTGGGTAGGTTGGTAGGTTGGTAGGTAGGTAGGCAGGTATGTATGTATGTATGTACGTATATATGTATGTATGTATGTATGTATGTATGTATGTATGTATGTATTAACGCTTAGGCCTGTATCAAGCTGCAGTCCGCAGAGCAGTCCGAGCTACCACAGGTTGCCGCTGCAGGCACCTGCAACACCTAAAGACGTGCTACACGATCACAGTAATAATATCCAAGCGACGGTAATCGACAGTAAGCTGAGCCGTGACTGCGTGCCATGGTATGACACGATCAGGGCGGCCAGGCTTCTGTCAAAACATATCCGAGGACATAAGCTGACGTCTTCAAATATTTTCAACCTATCGGAGTTTTCAAGTTTTTATCAGTTTCAGTGACTTAGATGTTATTAATAAGAGGGCTTTGTATTATTCGTACATCATCCAGCCATACCTTGGCCGATGATGTCATGAAGTCTTTCCCTTTCCTCCCGGTGGCACCGGCAGGCCGCTCATCAGGTGGTAAATTCTGCAACTCGGCCCCGACGGCAAGGCTTCCGAAACTGGACGTTCGCCCCAGGCTAGTTAATGTAGGATCTCAGTATTAGTCAACTACCTAGGTAACGGTAACTCCGGGTAACGTCGGAAATGAATAGGACTTGAACAACAGTCACCCGTTATGGTCTCAGTGGGGGTGGGGAGCTATCGGTATGAATACCGTACCGGACCGAATTATTACTATGATATTGTGTTAAACTTTCTTAAAGTTTATACTTTTTTGGATACAACCCCAAGGGATAAATACACAACGAACTCTTATTAAAAGTCTCTATGGCTGCAACCGTGACTTTTGAAAAGCCCTAACTCCTGAGAGTAGGTGAAATACAAGTAAATAGCTGAGAGGTCACTTTGTTTATTTACGTAGGTTTCTACTTGTTTGCAGATTTAGTTGCAACGTACGATCGTAGGTGAGCGTAGATTGTGAATTGGTTTCGTATGTCACTTGAAGTTGAATAAGTTGTAACACTTGAAGGAGGGCTTCAAGTACAAGTTATTTCTTCAAGTAAAAAGTCCTGAACTTTCATTTGAGAAAGTCTTTCGGAGCCACATGGCTGTGCACGCAGTGCACGGCAATGATCATTTTTATGTTCTCTGAAGGCTTGACTGTGTTCCCCAAAATTTCGGTATATCACGGGGAAAAAGCAATGGAGAAGGGACTCTTGAAAATGGCTATTGCTGTAAAAACTTTGACTTAAATCGTTTGAAGTCATTCCTGGACGAAATCGAAAGCTAGTTAGTAAAGTCAAAACGTCGTGCAGAGGAGAATCTAACGGATCGGTCAAAAACAATAAAATGTCAACGGTAGTGGTTTTGGCCGATCGTTAAAGTGCTCAGTCTGATAAAGTTTATACTTCTATTCAAGTTTAGTTCCGTTCATTTTTCAGTTTATTTATTAATATCAACTGTCTGATGATAACTTGCAGTTGTTACGTTTTCAACCGTGTCGCCTGTTAACAGATCAATTTATTTCCCGGAGGCTTTCACCGGTTAGGTTTTTAGAAAATGTTAACTATTGCCTTTTTCCCCATATCTACATTTTTTTCACTGGACCGCTTTTTCCGGTCCCAGCCATAGGAAATAATAATGATAAGCGGGTAAAAATAGTCATCCAAACTAGGTAAAGCGGCAGTCTTCTGTCCTTTTTACCTTATTTTTTTCCAGACTGACTTGAACAACTCTA
>WBZZ01003724.1:35000-52500 GCA_019918135.1 Paulinella micropora | reverse complement strand
TTTGCCGTCTGTGGTTTTTCCGTGAATCTTGATTTTTAATTCACATACCCTTAACAGGAGTTAATTATTTAATAAAATTCTTATTTTGTTCTGCGTTAATATATAACAAGACTCGATGTATCTACTGTAATAGACATGCACAAATTAACATGCACAAATTACAATTGAAGAAATTTATTCCTGTAGTTTAAGGTGTATATTTACACATATATCCAGAGATAACCTACCAAAAATATCCAGAAGAATTTCTGACGAAATATTAGATAATATGAATCCTTATACAATTGTAAGACCATATGAGAGTGAAAAATGTAAAAGGTGTAGAAGGAGGGATGAGACCTGTTATTGTACACATTAAATGTCCATAATCTCTTTTTTCTTCTTTATCCTAGCACTGCTCCGGATATTCTCAGGCTTTATATCTAACGACTTTAACAAGTTCATATTATTTTTTCTTTGGTAATTTGTTTTACTTTGTCTGCTAACTGCTCCTTCTCTTGTTCTTCCTCAAGTTGTTCTCTAAGATTTGTTTTTAATAATTCATCAGGTCTGTCAAAATCTTCTTCACTGAGTATGACCTTAAAGCCTTTTCTTCCTTTTATCTTGAATATAGTTTTACTAAATTGCTTATCACCTTTAGAAAAAATAGTTCTTTCCAATTCTTTTCTTACTCTTGTATCCTTAGGAAAATCATTTATTAAAGGATTTCTATATATTTCTTGTGTATTCCTTTCTGTTCCTTCATAAACATTAATAGGCACTGCTTTTAGTGTGATAAGACTTATTATAAGCATCTACAACTTCACCACTGATTGGCACCCAAGCAAAATTATCGTTACACTCCCATATCAAATTTAATTCATTTCTTATTGTTCTAGTAAATCTATCGATTATACCCATGGTTCTATGGTCTCCTACTTGGACAGTTCTGTGTTCAATATTATTCTGTCTGAAATATTCACCGACTTGTCCTTTGAATTCACCACCATTATCTGAAGTAATACTTTTTGGCACATCTTTGGTAAATATTTTTTTCAATCCATCCAAGACATATCCTGTTGTTTTATTTTTGATTGGTTCAATCCATCCACGACGACTATATACATCTATACTAGCAACTAGTCCGAAATTATAGTTTGCATTACCTTTCTTGTTGCAACCTTTGATATATCCATTAAGTCAATAAATACTTGGCTCAGTGGTTTAGCCTCTGGGGCAGTTATTGTGTTCCATATCTTAGCGGGCTTTGATTGCTTGTGTATTTCAATTGCTTCTTCCAGGTTTTCTTTCCGCTCTGTCTGCTCAGGAGTTTCTTGTTGTTGTTGCTGACTATGTTTGTAGTCCATATTATATACAATGAGATTTTCAAAGTCCAATGTAAAAAACAAAAAATATAAAGTCATTACTCCAAAAGGTAAGACAATTCATTTCGGACACTTAAAATATCAGCACTATAAAGACCGCATAGGACTATATTCACATTTGGACCATTTAGACAAAGAAGAAGAAAAAACTATAGAGCAAGAGCAAAAGCAATACGAAATTCAAAAGGAGAATTAGCTGATAATAATCCAGAATATAGTAGTTATTATTCTTATCATTATCTTTGGTGATTTAGAATTTCAAAAAGCACTTTTCGATATCATTATTTTTTCTTTCTTAGCACCACCAGAAGATTGATTATACACTTTTACACTAACACTGCTTGAAATTTACTTTTAGTTTTCTTTACAGATTCTTCCTCTTCGCTTTCTTCACTTTCGCTTTCGCTCTCATCAGGCTCAGGCACAGGCTTTTTACTTACTGTCTTCTTTGCTTCCGCTTTCTTTCTTCTTATTTTCATTTTAGCCATCTTTTCTGCGATAATGTCGGTAAAATCACATTCTTCATCACTCTCACTGCTTTCTTTTGGTGTATCATCTTGGTCTTTTCCATTAATGATATCATTAGCAACACCCATTTCGGCCATGCGGTTTATCTTTTCCTCAATCTCTTCATCATCACCTACATAAGCCTTTCTACACTTTACTAATTTCTCTTTCGCTATTTCAATCTTTTGTTGTTTCTTATTTTTTATTCCCTCAACTGCTTTTCCCCAGTTCTTACGACTTGCTTCGGGACTTGGCATTTCAAAATACTAAAAATATATTAATCTTAGTATTTTTTAATAAATAATAAATAATTATTATATACAATTTCTCAATATAAATCATTACTCTGCTTGAATGAGTTGGCAGTCGATAGTCTAGATATGAAAAATTTTAGACCTTACCAACACGAACATAGTGGGCTTAAACACAGACAGAGTGCCAGAAGATGACAACCCGTTGACTCGTGACCTCTACTATACTGATTTGCGATTTGATACAAGGTTATCTACCAAATCAACATCAGACATCAAAGAATGAAAAAATTTATACTATACTGAGCAACGAGTATGGGACAATGACGAAGTTAAAGCCTCAACTCAACACAGAAGCAATACTTCCAAACCGCACCAAACCAGCCTTTATAATCTGATAGACACAAACATATTCGCACAAGCAAGCGGTCAATACTTAACATACAACGCCATTGAAGGCAAATGGAAAAATACAGCCCTTGGTTCAATTGACACACTCTTCGATGTAGTCATAACAGCCACTAATAGTTATCTAACATATAATTCAGTCAACTGGGTAAATAAAACATTTCCGATAAATGTTGATGGAAATGGCAACATTAATATGGGCGGGTATTTGGATATAACAGGAGTAAATTTACTAAATACAAAAGATGTCGATGCTTGGATATTTGAACATGATGAAAATAATAATAAAGTATCAGCGAGTGGAAGTATTGATTCACATAGCGATGTATTAATAACAGGCATACCATCAGATAATCAACTGCTCATTTACAGCACTGGGCAATGGAGAAACGTGGCATCTCCTTTTCTCAGATTAGACGGCACCGTCAATATGACAGGCGGTCTAAATATGGGTGGTTATGCTATTTCAGGGGCTTCTACATATAATGGAGTTAATCTCGCAAATCTCTCAGTTGATAGCACGGTGGTTAATTAACAACAGACCAAACAATAGCAGGGACCAAAACATTCAGCAATGTAATAAATGCGAGTGCGGGTATTGATATGAAATCGCAAAGCATAACAAACGTAAATCTTGTTAATGGTGTTGATGTTTCTGGTCTTGATAGTTCGGCAGTTAAAACCACAGGAGACCAAACCATAGCAGGAAACAAAAAATTTACAGCAACCTTAGAAGTGAGTGGTTTTTCAAATCCTACTTCTTTTGATGGTATTGGAATAGCCTTTGATACAAAAATAGGAATGATTATAGCACAAAAAACAGCAACAGCGACTTATTATCCGATACAAATAACTGGGTCGTATGTAGATTTATCTTCAGGTGATTATTTAATTGCGACCGCATCTGGCACAACACTAAATATGAACAGCAACAAAATAACAAACTTAGCCGACCCTTCCGTTTCAACCGATGAAGCAAATAACAAATATGTAGATGATAATTTCGTAAAACTAACAGGAAACCAAACCATAGCAGGAATTAAGACATATAGCAGTGGTATTGAAATAGCTGGAAATTCAATAAATTCAACAACAAAGGAAACATTCATCGTTTTCAATTATACCGATAATATCGGGGCTAGTGCTTGTTTGAATATGAACACGGCTACATATCACAACTTTGAAATTTCAGCAAAAAAAAAATAGTTTTATTATTAATGGGGCGATTGTTTCGTGGTTTAATGCTACCGGCTTAGATTGTAATAGTAGTCGGATTGTTAATCTAGCACCACAGAATGCAAATGAAGCGGTAAATAGACAATATCTGGATGATAACTGCGTGAAATTATCAGGAGACCAAACCATAGCAGGTATTAAAAGATTACAGGAACAACAAGAGTTGATAATTTGGAACTTTGGGGAGATGCTGATTTCGCCACTCATAATATCACAAGATGCGGAAATCTTACAATGGATGGGGCCCGATTATTAAACCAATATGGAGGAGATATATTCTTTTCACAGACAACAGGTAATCAACAGTCTTTCTTGTATACTTTAAATACTACTTCAAGTGAGACGGCGGACCAACGAGGTTATGTATTAACGAATGTAGCATTTGATGCGGGGAAGGGGGCGGGACTTTATGTTTCAAAACTTTTGGACAATAAATCCGTTTCATCTGACATTGTCCGTTTTAATAATGCTGGTGGTATGCGGTTTTATGGTGCTTTGGATATGAAGTTAAACAACATAACAAGTGCTGGAACAATAACAGGAACAATATTAACAGCGAGCGATAAAATAACAACAGCGCAAGACAAACCATTAATCGTGGGAAGAACAACGAGAGGATTAGGAGTATACACAGGAGGATTAGAGTTATATGGAACATCAGGTGTAGCAGGGCCACATATACAAACATTTACAGCAACTGATCCTAATTATTCAATTTTCCAATTAATTAGCAATAGACATAGTAATGTAGCATTGAAATTTGATTGTTATTGGGACGGAGCATCTAATGATAAGTCAAGTTCTGCTACTTCAAATTTCCAGAGAGCGAAAGGAACTAATCTCCTTTTTCAGTATGCATCAGGAGTAACTGTGGGAAACAACATAACATTTAATACAGCAATGGACATCGATAGCACATCAGGATTATTGACAACAAAGGCAATAACAGCTAGTGGTGATATAATAGTCGGAGCAGGCAAAACAATATTTGTATGTATTGTATGTATGTATTGTATGTTATGTTTGCAGTGTGACCTGGTGCCATCTGGTGAAGAGTCTATTTTGTTGGGCGCGACTCTGAGCGAGCTGGCTCAGCGAGAAGCCTTCAGCAAATGGTAGACCTACCTGCTCGTGCTCTCTCGTGTTCTCTTTGCTTGTTACTCTCTCTCTCTCTCTCTCTCTCTCTCTCTCTCTCTCTCTCTCTCTCTCGCCACACATTTGCACCTCTGTAGACAACCAAAAAACCATAAACACAAAGACATATTATTCCTTTTCAAGCTAACATTCGATTTCTTTGCAGGTTTCTGACGTCTGCGAAGCGAAACACCAAGATAGAAGATGCAATGATGTTTATATTAGAAAAGGTGCTACAGAATCTGGGAGTTTTAGGTGTCTGCCTCTCTATTTCTCTATTTCTCTATTTCTCTATTTCTTTGTTTCTCTCTTTCTCTCTCTCTCTCTCTCTTCCTCTCTCTCTTCCTCTCTCTCTCTCTCTTCCTCTCTCTCTCTCTCTCTCTTCCTCTCTCTCTCTCTCTCTCTCTCCCTCCCTCTCCCTTCCTCTCTCTCTCTCTCTATCTATCTATCTATCTATCTCTCTATCTCTCTATCTCTCTATCTCTCTCTCTCTCTCTATCTCTCTATCTATCTATCTATCTATCTATCTATCTATCTCTCTCTCTCGCTGTCCTCTCCCTCTCTCTCTCTGCCTCTTCTACGCAAATGTTTTCCTCTTTCCCCCTCTCTCTCTTCTACGAAGCTGTCCTACCTATCTATCTCTTAACCTTGAACTCGACTTATGTGTTGTGTCGCGGTTTAAGAAGCCGCAGCAGACTCGTCCGCGACGCAGTCACCAGCAGCCGCCGCGGGTCCCGCTGAGGACCAGGTAGGTAGGTAGGTAGGTAGGTGGGTAGGTTGGTAGGTTGGTAGGTTGGTTGGTTGGTTGGTTGGTTGGGTAGGTTGGTAGGTTGGTAGGTAGGTAGGCAGGTATGTATGTATGTATGTACGTATATATGTATGTATGTATGTATGTATGTATGTATGTATGTATGTATGTATTAACGCTTAGGCCTGTATCAAGCTGCAGTCCGCAGAGCAGTCCGAGCTACCACAGGTTGCCGCTGCAGGCACCTGCAACACCTAAAGACGTGCTACACGATCACAGTAATAATATCCAAGCGACGGTAATCGACAGTAAGCTGAGCCGTGACTGCGTGCCATGGTATGACACGATCAGGGCGGCCAGGCTTCTGTCAAAACATATCCGAGGACATAAGCTGACGTCTTCAAATATTTTCAACCTATCGGAGTTTTCAAGTTTTTATCAGTTTCAGTGACTTAGATGTTATTAATAAGAGGGCTTTGTATTATTCGTACATCATCCAGCCATACCTTGGCCGATGATGTCATGAAGTCTTTCCCTTTCCTCCCGGTGGCACCGGCAGGCCGCTCATCAGGTGGTAAATTCTGCAACTCGGCCCCGACGGCAAGGCTTCCGAAACTGGACGTTCGCCCCAGGCTAGTTAATGTAGGATCTCAGTATTAGTCAACTACCTAGGTAACGGTAACTCCGCGTAACGTCGGAAATGAATAGGACTTGAACAACAGTCACCCGTTATGGTCTCAGTGGGGGTGGGGAGCTATCGGTATGAATACCGTACCGGACCGAATTATTACTATGATATTGTGTTAAACTTTCTTAAAGTTTATACTTTTTGGATACAACCCCAAGGGATAAATACACAACGAACTCTTATTAAAAGTCTCTATGGCTGCAACCGTGACTTTTGAAAAGCCCTAACTCCTGAGAGTAGGTGAAATACAAGTAAATAGCTGAGAGGTCACTTTGTTTATTTACGTAGGTTTCTACTTGTTTGCAGATTTAGTTGCAACGTACGATCGTAGGTGAGCGTAGATTGTGAATTGGTTTCGTATGTCACTTGAAGTTGAATAAGTTGTAACACTTGAAGGAGGGCTTCAAGTACAAGTTATTTCTTCAAGTAAAAAGTCCTGAACTTTCATTTGAGAAAGTCTTTCGGAGCCACATGGCTGTGCACGCAGTGCACGGCAATGATCATTTTTATGTTCTCTGAAGGCTTGACTGTGTTCCCCAAAATTTCGATATATCACGGGGAAAAAGCAATGGAGAAGGGACTCTTGAAAATGGCAATTGCTGTAAAAACTTTGATTAAATCGTTTGAAGTCATTCCTGGACGAAATCGAAAGCTAGTTAGTAAAGTCAAAACGTCGTGCAGAGGAGAATCTAACGGATCGGTCAAAAACAATAAAATGTCAACGGTAGTGGTTTTGGCCGATCGTTAAAGTGCTCAGTCTGATAAAGTTTATACTTCTATTCAAGTTTAGTTCCGTTCATTTTTCAGTTTATTTATTAATATCAACTGTCTGATGATAACTTGCAGTTGTTACGTTTTCAACCGTGTCGCCTGTTAACAGATCAATTTATTTCCCGGAGGCTTTCACCGGTTAGGTTTTTAGAAAATGTTAACTATTGCCTTTTTCCCCATATCTACATTTTTTTCACTGGACCGCTTTTTCCGGTCCCAGCCATAGGAAATAATAATGATAAGCGGGTAAAAATAGTCATCCAAACTAGGTAAAGCGGCAGTCTTCTGTCCTTTTTACCTTATTTTTTTCCAGACTGACTTGAACAACTCTAACTGGTACACAACTCGTATTCCACTTGAAATATTCTCGTTAGTTCTCAGAATTTGCATTGTTTTGCAAGGGACAAGTAGTCTGTCAAGCAAGTGTACTGAATAAACTAGAATTGACCGATCCAGAGTCTTTTGGTACCTTCCCTGATCTCGGAAGTATGTTGAGGTCAATTGACAGCCGTGTGTGTATTCAATCGATTGCCGGTTGGTAATTTCCTCGCAGGGGGTTAGTCAAGATTTACATGATCCACAAATGTGGCGCTCGCCGGGTTAAGGGTTAAATATACTGTCGCTGTAACATGAGTGAGGTCTCAGCGGATGGGTGAGGCAGCACTGTGGATCACTACTGTACACACTCAGGCACAGCTCTTGCTGTCGATAACTTGGTACCGACCTGCAAGAGGTAGGATGCTCAAAATAATAATACTAATAATAATAATAATTATGATAAAATAATAATAATAATAATAATAGTGCTTCTCTGTCAATGGCTGATGCATTTCTGCACATGCGCCTCCATCGTCTCACCCGTGAGGGGATAACGAAGAATTGACGATAAGCTCTAATGACACCCCGCAAAGCAGTTCCAACACTTCCAGACGGACCGGTATGTTCAATGAAAATACTGGTGGCACCGACGGGAATCGAACTGGCGACAGGGCCCAGATGGTAGGACTTGACCACTGGGCTATCACGGTGTCCATAATAATAATAATAATAATAATAATAATAATAATAATAATAATAATAATAATAATAATAATAATAATAATAATAATAATAATAATAATAATAATAATAATAATAGTGTATCTCCTGCCAATTGCTGAGCCAAAAGGCCATGTGCATCCAGTCCTCCATTCCATAAGGAAAGTCTCCACACCAATCGGTGGAATAAAGGAAGTGACGGCATAGAACATTACTCTAGGAGCTTTATACCAATCAGCCCATGGAAAGGACCGATGGCCTATGTACTCCCTAATAATAATAATAATAATAATAATAATAATAATAATAATAATAATAATAATAATAATAATAATAAAAAATAATAATAATAATAATAAAAAATAATAATAATAATAATAATAATAATAATAATAATAATAATAATAATAATAATAATAATAATAATGTATCTCCTGCCAATTGCTGAGCCAGAAGGCCATGTGCATCCAGTCCTCCATTCCATAAGGAAAGTCTCCACACCAATCGGTGGAATAAAGGAAGTGACGGCATAAAACATTACTCTAGGAGCTTTATACCAATCAGCCCAGGGAAAGGGACCGATGGCCTATGTACTCCCTAATAATAATAATAATAATAATAATAATAATAATAATAATAATAATAATAATAATAATAATAATAATAATAATAATAATAATAATAATAATAATAATAATAATAATAATAGTAACAATAATAATAATAGTAATAATAATAATAATATGTATGTATGTATGAATAAGTTGTAACACTTGAAGGAGGGCTTCAAGTACAAGTTATTTCTTCATGTAAAAGGTCCTGAACTTTCATTTGGGAAAGTCTTTCGGAGCCAAATTGTAACACAAATGGCTGTGCACGCAGTGCACGGCAATGATCATTTTTATGTTCTCTTGACTGTGTTCCCCAAAATTCACCGTAGTTTGTGGTTTTCGGTATATCATGGGAAAAAGGCAATGGAGAAAAAGAAAATGGCAATTGCTGTAAAAACTTTGATTAAATTGTTTGAAGTCATTCCTGGACGAAATCGAAAGCTAGTAAGTGAAGTCGAAACGTCGTGCAGAGGAGAATCTAACGGATTGGTCAAAAACAGTAAAATGTCAACGGTAGTGGTTTTGGCCGGTCGTTAAAGTGCTCAGTCTGATAGCTTCCCCCCCCCAGACCTAACGGTTGAGTAGAGTTGCGTACAGAGTGAGTGACTAATAATTGGTCAGTGACTTGTCTCAGAAAAAAAGTAGGAAAAAAGACTCGGAAAGATGAGTCTCTTTAAACCCAGGAGGAGGATGAAAAAGAAGTGCGTCGATGTGTAGCGCAGTGTAGACGGAGATCAGCCGGGGCCGGATATCGGGATGCGGAAGCGGGACTGAGACAATTGAGGCGCAGTAGCGATGCGTTGATATCGGGGAGCTGACGTCGAGCCGTAGGAAGCTAGGTGGCCATGTATCGCACAGCCGAGATGAACCAAATTTAATGCACCAATTATGCCATGCCAATATATTCACTGAGGTGTTCAGATTCGATGAGGATGATTGTTGACCTGCATGCATAAAAGGCGACCAAGGACTTACAGGGATACTCTGGTTGTGGCGTAGCTTGTCTAGGGACGATGGCGGGCCAAGTGGGAAAAGCGCTGGGCTGTGGCGGGTGAAGCCGGTACGATGGTAAAACCCACTTGAGAGTGTTGAGGTGGCTATTCCTTCGATGTAGCTTGCTTACCTTTCTGGAAGATATGAAGTGGGAAGGATTCGCCGGTGATGAGAGGGCCTTTGAGACGCTTAAGAACGCTGGCGAGAAGTCGGCCTTTGTCTTTGTTGGTCTTGTGAGAGCGCCACTCGATGTGTCGATGAACGACTTGATCGTTTGTTGTGTCGAAGAGAAGGGGTTTCCAGTGGGCCAAGGGATTACCCCAGCGTTGGATAGTGGTTTGGTCCTTTGTATCTTCGTAGATGGGACGGAAGAGAGGGTTCTTGTCTGAGGTCGTACCGAGCTGGTGAACTACGAGGTCGTTTTCCTCGTTCTCTGGGTCCTCGTCTAAAACGATGCCAAGTTTAACCTGATCGCGGTCGATGAATGCTACGACTTCGCCGATGGTGTAGTTGACTGAGTCGTCGTCGTGATCGTCTACTGCGACCGTGTTGAGCGGGGCGAGGCCGTCAGTGGGTGCGGTATACGGTGCGAGGTGTGAGCGGTCGATGCGTTTCAATACCTTGTTGGTCTTGAGATGACGCAGCTTGAAGCAGTTGGAGCTGACCTTCTCAACGATGGTATAGGGGCCGTCGAAATGAAGAACGGAGGAGGCTGGAATGCCTTGCTTGGAAGGCTTGGGGCGGTAGACGGAGACTGTGTCGTTTACTTTCCATTCCTTGACAGCCTTGCGGCGGCCTTTGTTCTTTTGAGCGACGGACCGGGCGTGGGTAACGGTGGTGTACGCGCTGACATAAGTTGTGACAGCGGTGCGGGCGCTGTTCAACAGTGCAATCTGTTCGGCCGACTGTATTGACAGTGTCGGTGATGCGTCGAGGGCGGCGCTGGAAGCGGTAGCGCGGGCATTGACAAGCTCCTGCGAGTCGAAGAAGTCCAACGTGCAGCGGGGCTTGCGGGCGAGCATTCCTTCAAAGGCAGTAGTGCCGGTTGCTGTAGAAACATATGTGTTCTGAGCGAAGGAGAGAGAAGGGATGATGCTGGGCCAGTTGGTCTTTTCTGCCTTAGGGAGCGACTGGATAGCCGTGCGGATAGCTTTGTGGCGACATTCAACGTAGCCGAGTTGATGATAAGAGTAGGGCGCGGTGGTGAGCCATTCGAGGCCGGCTACGCTGCAAAATCGTTTGGCCAACGTGCCAACGAAAGAACTATGATAATCGGAAAAGATGGACTCCGGAAAACCAAAGATGTAGGCCCATCGATTGAGGATGAGTTCCACTGTTTGTTGTGGAGACGCATGGAATAAATTGAAGGAATCCCGAGAAAAGATCGACGATGGTCAGTATGTACTGGGAGGTGACGTCGGGGATGCCGATGTGAACGTGGTCGAGGCCATGCCCTGTCCTTGATGCGTCCATGTGAGCGATGCATATCGGCCGTGGTTAAGGGTGAGGCGGGCGTGGACTAGTTTGCAAAAGTGGCAGTCACGGAGGGCGGCGAGAACGTCATGATGCATGATATCCGTACCGTCTGTGCGGAAGCAAATGTAGCGCTCCTTGATAAAGGGGACGAGTGTCGGCGCTTTGGCGTGGTCCTGCATGAGGTGGGCATAATTGATGAGGGGACGTCGTAGCTCTTCTGGGATATAAAGTTGGTCCTTGACTGAAGATTGATCGGGGTCAACGATGACTGGGAAACCTTGTCGGAGGATCAGTTCGGCTGAGCCGGCGGAGACTGAGATTACGTCTTCGGTCCAGAGAGGGGCCGTGAAGATGTCCTGTCGGTGTGCGTCGATGATCTGCTGGCGTGTAACGCGCTGCGCATGCGATGTAGCAACGAGAGGATAGATGTAGTGTTGTTCCATTCCAAGTCCATGTACGAGCCAGACGAGGTTGTCGTCAAGGAATAGGATCTTGCGGCATTGCTCGACGATCGTCTGTGGAAGAGTTTCATCGGGGACGCAATGAACCAAGTCTTGAGGCATGAGCAGTGAGAAGGGCTTGCGGAGAGCAAACATATCGCGGGCAACCATCGGGGAGCGTTCAGCAGAGGGAATGACAATGGCCAAGTCCCATGGGGCTTGAATGCTACGTAGAGTGGGGCCGCCGCGGAGGATCCGGCAAGATAGGGACTTGAGACTGGTATCCAGGGCCGCGTGCGTGCCTTCAACTGCTAACCAGAGGGTAGAGCATGCTCGGGGTGCCGGAATGGTGGATAAGATCTGGAGAGTCGCCTCGGCTTCGCCAATCAAGGTGGACTGGCCGGGGGCGATGCAAGGGACACGTGAGAGACCGTCGGGGAGTTGGTTTTGTTTACCTGGTAGGTATTCGACTTTGAATCGAATCGTCTGAAGGTGCTCCAAAACCCAGTTGACGACCATGGGGCTGCGAGCGTGCCATAGCCACAAAAGGGGACGGTGATCTGTGACGATGGTGAGTTCGTGATCGCTGGCATCGATGTAGTAGCGGCACTGTTGAATACCGTAGATGACGCCGTAGGCTTTACGAACGTAGGTCGCCCATCGTGTTTGCGTGTCTATAAGCTTCTGGGAGAAGTACTGGATGACCGGAGCGTTGCGCTCTGAGCCATTATGAAGTGCGCCGCCAATGGCTTGCATCCGTCCGGAGGTAGAGTTGTTGCGACTGCTCATACTTCACCAGAATGGGGAGCGTAGTGAGGACACGGCGGAGCTTCTTCATGCATTTCCGCTCATCTCGGGTCAGGTAAGGGGCACCGGAGGGCCGAGCGTGAGTGGATTTGAGAAGATTGGTCAGAGGTGCCACTAATCGGGAATAGTCAGGGATATGGGCTTGGATGAAGTTGGTCATACCTAAGATTGATCGGACTTCGGAAACGTTGGATGGGTCGGCCAGCTTGAGAATAGCGTCGACCTTGGAAGAATCTGCGGCGATACCTTTCTTGCTGCAGCGTTTGCCCAGAATGTTGAGCTCGCGATAGCCCAAGCGTAGTTTCCGGGCCGAACCGTGGAGGCCGGAGTCTCGCATGGCTTGAAAGATGCATCAGAGCTCGCGAAGATGGGTATCGAAGTCGTTGGAGCCGTCTGTGACGTCGTCGAGGTACTAGGCCGAGGCGGATTTATTCCAAAAGTCCAGATGGTTGAAGGACTTATCCATAGCGCGTTGAAAGTCTCCCGGGGCGCGGTGAACACCTTGAGGCATAAAATTAGGAACTAGGAGTCCTAAGGGTGTCCAAACAGCGAGAATATCGCGGCTGCCTTCATCTGGATTGAGTCTCAGATGCGTGAAGCCGTCGACCATGTCGATAGAACTGAGATAGTGCCATCCCGCGAAGCGTTCGCGGTATTGATCCGGGTTGGGTAAACCTGGCACAGGCAGGTGGAGGTTGTCGTTGGCACCGCGGTAGTCGTAGACGTTGCATATGTCGCGGATGACCTCCTTTGCTAAGTCTTCAAACTTTCCTACGGGGCAGGCTCGACTAGCCCAGGCACAATTTGCAGAGGCCATGGACCAGAGGCCAGCTGTAAGAACGTCCATCGCCCAACCTTTGAGGTATTGGTGTACCGCTGGAGTCCAATTTTGGGCATTGCACCGCAATTGGTTTAGCTCCCGGTTTGAGGATGAGCGACACGACAGTGTGATTGAAGACACCTGCTTTATCTTGGAAGACATCGTCGAATTCTCCGAGGAGGGCCCATAGAAGTAGTTGTTGTTCTGCAGTGAGGCTGGAGTTGACGACTTCAGGTGCGTATTTGGGCGCAGGCGGCGCGGTCTTAGTTTGGCGGCCTGTTTGTCTAAAAAGTCGCGGCAAAGTCTCTCGGAGATGAGAATCCACGGGGTGGTCTGTGTTCCACTAACCGTAGTTGCCGTACAGTAAAGCATGCGCGGGTCCGGGCATGTTGCAGCGAGCTCCGCCATGGCGGGATCGAAATATGGAGGATCCTTTGCAGCAAAGACTGTGACTTCCCGGTGGGGAAGAGCCATGGTGGAAGGGTCCAGTGGTAAGAATAGAGCGGTGTCTGGAGAGGGCTCCAGACTTGATGGTCACGCCCGACCCTGTTTGGTATTCAATGCTGGTGTCCGGTACCAGACCAAGCGTACATGTAGAAGTGGCGGCGCTGTGTTGGAGCCGCAAAACGATGCTGTGGGCGCGGAGGTGGCTTGTAATTCGGGTTTTGGACGGGCCGAGGGGCTGTCTGACCATAATGGGCAGTGCGGCCCTGTTGGCTGGTCCGATGTACCCGGTCGGGTTGATACTTGCCATCGCCGGCCGGTGGATATCGGGTCCGCTTAGCGCGTTGCACGTGTTTGCGGTTCTTCTTGTAGCGGGGGTGGCCACCAAGACTACTGTTGAAAGCTGGTCGAGCTGGTTTCGGTTTAGGCTTGCGTGTCCCTGTAGCGCCAGTAGTGTCGTTGTGAAGGCAATCGCCGTAGCCACACTTGCACCACACTTGATGTGTCTTGTTGGGGTGAAGCGCTTGCCATGCGAAAATGCCGTCAGGGACATTATAGGCGAACTGGTTACTGTCGAGTGATGGTACGGTATCTATTGAACACCAAACAGGGTTCACACTATTTGTCCCCATTTTGACTAGTTCAGCGAGCTTCCGCCAAACGCGCTCTTTGTCTTTGACGCTCGCCACACCATTGATGGCTCCTGATGCGTTGAAGAAAGCGCGATCCAAAGAGTACGGGATGATGAGGCCGCAGTTGCTGAAGTAGTTGAGTTCCGAAAGAATCTCCCGTCGTAAGTAGATGTGAAGGCTGGGGTTAATAGCGGAAAGCCAAAATGATGGCTGTGTAGGTAGATCGGAGGGCTTGCTACCTGCGCAGTGTTTAGCTGTGCAAATACGCCATGGTAAATGGGGTGTAAGGCATGCGCTGCTTGAAGCGCGGAAGGCAAAGAGGCCATCAGGAAGATCTTGTCGGGTACCGGCGTCGAAGTTTAGCTCGCGTTGGAGAAAAGGTTTACCCGTACGTTGTCCGGCATCGATCCAATGGGCCAAGTTGTACCAGAGGTAGCGTTGCTGATCCGGGTCTAGCTTGTCTGTAAGGTAGGCTGTAGCCGCATTGAGTCCGCCAGAGGAGACGCAACAAATCCAGTCCACGTGCGCGTAAAGGTTGAGCTGCTTCAAAATCTTAAGGCGCATGTCCGTTCGTAGATCGGGGTTGATGGCAGCAAGACGGAACATACCTGGGTAGATAGGCTGAGGGGCTGGTTCGAGAGGGGCGTACTTCGTTTCGAGCCATTCCGCTTGTTGTCTTGGTCGGGAACGTAGGAGCATGGCGTGGGACGGCGATGTCGCCGCAGTTGAGGAAGACGATGACGATGAAGATGTGGCAGTAGGTGGTTGGCTACCTGCCGGGGGCGAGTCCGGTTTTGTCTCGTCGTCGTCGTCGTCTGGTCTCCGGTGCGGAGCCGGCTGTCCGGTGTTACAGGCTGTCCTTGCCACTCGGGGCGTCGTAGGGGCAAGAGAAGAGCTTGGAGCAACGTACATGAAAGGTTGTGAAGCGGAAGCGGGGCCCGGAGTGTTGGCGGGTGCAGGGCCCGAGCTGGAGCTCGAACTACTGGAGCTCGAACTGCTAGAGCTGGGAGCTGGATCGAATGCTGCGTCTTCGCTTGCGTCCACGTCAATTGGATACGTGCTGGATACTGGTGTTCCGGGCTGTCCTTGTGGCTTCAACGTCACGTCAAATCCCGGGTCGATGAACATACCTTGGGGGAAGCCGATGCGGTAGTGTCCGCGTGTTTCCAGTGGGCTCAAAGTGTGGACTGGGAGAGGCAGATTCAGGAGGGTCTCTGCCTCAATGTCCGACGTAAGCATCTTCATTTCGCAGTAGAATAGACGTAGGCGCTCGGCAGTCTCAGTCGACTTCAAGTTGAGCCAGCGTCCCGTAGGAGTGTGTCTATCCACCGGCTGTGTCGCGAGTGCGTTTCCCGCCTCCCATATCCGGATGTGGGGATTCGGGTGGAAGTTGGTTTCTTTGCGAACGCATGGAACGCCAACAGGGTAACCTTTCAAACGCTTTTCTCGCGAAAACGGGTTGGCGATGTCGTACTTACAAGGGTAAGTGCCCGTAGGATGGTGGACTACGTGGATTTCGCGGCTGTAGCGTTTGCCGGTCTGGCTGGCGATGAGATAGATAGCGGTTTGAGCTATTATCCATTCCACGTTTTCGTAACGGGTCCAATAGAATGTAGTAGGCCATTGGATGGACGAGTCAGGTTGCTGTGGGTCGATCCAGTTCGGGCACGTTCGGAGGTAGTTAGCGAGGTGTCGGCGGGCGTTCCTCCGATGGCTTCCTAGCGTGAACATGCCTCTGGTAATTTCTATTCCTTGCGTCAATCCACTCCAGTTGTCTGTGAGGATGTTGTCGAAGAACTTTCCGTCGCCCCTGTTCATGTAGTAAATGGTCAGGGAGCTCTGGTTGAAATAGTTCCGAGGGAGGTCGACTGTGCATAGGTAGCTGCGCTCGCCTACTGGTCTACCTTGGATGTCGTAATAGGAGTCCGTTGCGGTTGTCTTTAGCCAGATGGGATCAATACAAGGGAGTCGATGAAAGTAGTGCTGAAGTGCGAAGCAGCGTTCTCGTGTTGGTAGCCTGAACGAGTAGCGTTGGTACTCTGAGGTGCCAATGCCGGGGCCATGGTGTATTGGCCGGTGGTCGGAGTTTCCATGCAGCTCCATGGAAAAAGTAACTCACCTTCGGAAAGAGCGTCAATGATGGTGTCTCGGGGCGCCGTTCTTGGGGAGGCACCGACAATGAGTCCTAGGTACGATGACACTTTGTATTCCCAAGGGCGGAGTCTGGATTGATATGCCATGCCGGTGCCGGAAGTAGTCCACGTCCCCGGTTGGTTCCACTTGGCGGCCGACGAGGGCCGTACACACAAGTTGTGCCGTGCTTCGTCCATGTGCCGGGCCCAAGTGATGGATGGTGGCATTCAAGTTGGTTTCCAAGAATTTCTTCATCGTGGGTGCGCTTTTCGGTTGGTTCAGAATATTCTCCACGTCCTCCTTCTTAAGTCTTTGCGAGGGCTGGTCGTGAAGAAGACGTGACTTTGTGCGTTCCGTGACCCCTGCTTCTCGTTGTGCTTGGAGTTGGATGTGTCCTCCAGGTCCCAGGCCGAGTCCCAGTAGTCGCCGCGGAGTGTCCACAGGATCTCCTCTCGCGTGCGCTCCTACATCAAGAAATTGACGTGTAAGACGGGAGGCGAAGATAGCGGAGCTTTTGCGGTATTTGCAGTGATTTCCCGGAAATTTACCGCATTTTTGCGTGCCGTCTCACATGTTGGCATGCATACGATCCAACGTAGGTACATGCATGCAGCATACCGTGGGTGTGCGCGGGTCCAAGCGGCCCAAGAGCGCCTCCAGCGCCTGCTGTTCCCTCTGCTGCTCCACCTCGAGCCGTTGCCGGACCGACCTGTCCAGCTTTTCGTCACCGATCTTCAGACTACACCTACGTGAGGATGACGGTGATGATGGTGATGATGATGACCAGACGAATAACAACAACAACAACAACAACAACAACAACAACAACAACAACAACAACAACAAGAACAAGACTGACCGTTCCTCTTTGTGGAAGCAGCCGCAGCGCCGGCACATCTCGTCCAGCTGTCCTCCAAACAGGCGCTCGTGCTTGGCCAGGTACTTGGTGCCTGCGCACACACATGTAAGTTAAGTAAGTTAAGCAAGTAAGTAAGTAAG
>WBZZ01003724.1:17500-30000 GCA_019918135.1 Paulinella micropora | reverse complement strand
GAAGAAATTTATTCCTGTAGTTTAAGGTGTATATTTACACATGTATCCAGAGATAACCTACCAAAAATATCCAGAAGAATTTCTGACGAAATATTAGATAATATGAATCCTTATACAATTGTAAGACCATATGAGAGTGAAAAATGTAAAAGGTGTAGAAGGAGGGATGAGACCTGTTATTGTACACATTAAATGTCCATAATCTCTTTTTTCTTCTTTATCCTAGCACTGCTCCGGATATTCTCAGGCTTTATATCTAACGACTTTAACAAGTTCATATTATTTTTTCTTTGGTAATTTGTTTTACTTTGTCTGCTAACTGCTCCTTCTCTTGTTCTTCCTCAAGTTGTTCTCTAAGATTTGTTTTTAATAATTCATCAGGTCTGTCAAAATCTTCTTCACTGAGTATGACCTTAAAGCCTTTTCTTCCTTTTATCTTGAATATAGTTTTACTAAATTGCTTATCACCTTTAGAAAAAATAGTTCTTTCCAATTCTTTTCTTACTCTTGTATCCTTAGGAAAATCATTTATTAAAGGATTTCTATATATTTCTTGTGTATTCCTTTCTGTTCCTTCATAAACATTAATAGGCACTGCTTTTAGTGTGATAAGACTTATTATAAGCATCTTCACCACTGATTGGCACCCAAGCAAAATTATCGTTACACTCCCATATCAAATTTAATTCATTTCTTATTGTTCTAGTAAATCTATCGATTATACCCATGGTTCTATGGTCTCCTACTTGGACAGTTCTGTGTTCAATATTATTCTGTCTGAAATATTCACCGACTTGTCCTTTGAATTCACCACCATTATCTGAAGTAATACTTTTTGGCACATCTTTGGTAAATATTTTTTTCAATCCATCCAAGACATATCCTGTTGTTTTATTTTTGATTGGTTCAATCCATCCACGACGACTATATACATCTATACTAGCAACTAGTCCGAAATTATAGTTTGCATTACCTTTCTTGTTGCAACCTTTGATATATCCATTAAGTCAATAAATACTTGGCTCAGTGGTTTAGCCTCTGGGGCAGTTATTGTGTTCCATATCTTAGCGGGCTTTGATTGCTTGTGTATTTCAATTGCTTCTTCCAGGTTTTCTTTCCGCTCTGTCTGCTCAGGAGTTTCTTGTTGTTGTTGCTGACTATGTTTGTAGTCCATATTATATACAATGAGATTTTCAAAGTCCAATGTAAAAAACAAAAAATATAAAGTCATTACTCCAAAAGGTAAGACAATTCATTTCGGACACTTAAAATATCAGCACTATAAAGACCGCATAGGACTATATTCACATTTGGACCATTTAGACAAGATATTTCTCATATTTCACGACTGAGCTATCTCCCTTTGACACTAGTAGTACTTCTGCGCCATGCGCTCCCCAAGAGATTGAGAGCTCCCCCAGTCGCCCCAACCAAAGCTGCTGTTCCTGCGGAGGAGAAGACCGGCAAAACGGCTTCTCCTCCGAAGAAAAAGCGTCAAGGCAGCAAAAATGTTAAAATGTATAACAATGGAAGTAACAACAACAAAAATCATTTTTTCAAAACATTTGCCTGCAGTTTTTGCACGAACATGGCCGAAAAGGTGGCAGTGAGTGTGATAAACACATATCGAGTAGAACCCCCCCAAGTTTGGGGTGGCAAGAGATCTGGCAGGTTGAAGGTATTTCACATGTTTCACGACTGAGCTATCTCCGGATCCCTTTGACACTTCTGCGCGCCCCAAGAGATTGAGAGCTCCCCCAGTCGCCCCAACCAAAGCTGCTGTTCCTAAGGAGGAGAAGACAGGCAAAACGGCTTCTCCTCCAAAGAAAAAGCGTCAAGGCAGCAAAAAGGTTAAAATGTATGACAAGAAAAACATCAACAAAAATCTCCGCGTACATGCGCGCATACACACATACATACAGACATACAACGAATGCGTACAGATGACATTATATACATAACAAATAAACAAACAAACAAACAAACAAACAAACCATAACAACAACAACGTAACAACAACGTAACAACAACAATAAAAACAACAACAACAAAAATCTCCTCGTACATGCGCGCATACATACATACATACAGATATACATACAATGAATGCGTACAGATGACATTATATACATAACAAACAAACAAACAAACAAACAAACAAACAAACAAACCATAACAACAACAACGTAACAACAACGTAAAAACAACAATCAAAACAGCAACAACAAAAATCTCCGCGTACATGCGCGCAAACATACATACATACATACATATATACATACAATGAATGCGTACAGATGACATTATTTACATAACAAACAAACCAACAAACAAACAATCAATTAATCAAACAACAACAACAACAACGTAACAACAACAACAACAACAACAACAACAACAACAACAACACATTCCGACAGGGGTGCGAATATGCGCGGGGGGAGGGGGGGTGGTGGATGTTTGTGACACTCGCCTAAGTTAAATATTTGCGTGCATTCCAAAACATTTATATCAGCATCAACATCATGCCTGGGGCTAGCTACCCTGCAAATATAAGCTCCCAACTCCTTCTCGTTCCCACAAACCATGAATTATCCGACAGGGGTGCGCATATGCGCGGGGGGGGGGGGGGTGGATGTGTGTAACACTCGCCTCAGGTAAATATTTGCGTGCATTACAAAAGAATTATATCAGCATCAACACCATGTCTGGGGCTAGCTACCCTGCAGATATAAGCTCCTAACTGTTTCTCGTTCCCACAAACCATGACTTATTCCGACAGGGGTGCGCATATGCGCAGGGGGGGGGGGGGTGTATGTGTGCGACAGTGTGTGACACTCGCCTAAGTTAAATATTTGCGTGCATTCCAAAACAACTATATCAGCATCAACATCATGCCTGGGGCTAGCTACCCTGCAAATATAAGCTCCCAGCTCCTTCTCGTTCCCACAAAGTATGACTTATTCCGACAGGGGTGCGCATATGCGCCGGGGGGGGGGGGTGGTGGATGTGTGTGACACTCGCCTCAGGTAAATATTTGCGTGCATTACAAAACAATTATATCAGCATCAACATCATGCCTGGGGCTAGCTACCCTGCAAATATAAGCTCCCAGCTCCTTCTCGTTCCCACAAACCATGACTTATCCGACAGGGGTGCGCATATGCGTCGGGGGGGGGGGGTCGGGTGGATGTGTGACAGTGTGTGACACTCGCCTAAGTTAAATATTTGCGTGCACTCCAAAACAATTATATCAGCATCGACATCGAGCCTGGGGCTAGCTACCTTGGAAATATGAGGTCCCAACTCCTCCTCGTTCCCACAAACCATCACTTATTCCGACAGGGTTGCGCATATGCGCCCGGGGGGGGGGTGGATGTTTGTGACACTCGCCTAAGGTAAATCTTTGCGTGCATTCCAAAACAATCATATCAGCATCAACGTCATAACTGGGACTAGGTTCCCTACAAATATAAGCTGCCAACTCCTCCTCGTTCCCACAAACCATGACTTATTCCGACAGGGGTGCGCATATGCGCGCCGGGGGGGGGGGGGTGGATGTTTGTGACACTCGCCTAACGTAAATATTCCGGACTGGCAAGCTTGAGTTGGTAATCCACTTACATGCATAAACTATTGTGTAAATCAATCAATGTTCATGTATGTATGTACAGGATTGGTCGCGGCCGGCAGGTGGGGCGGGGGGGGGGGGGGGATGTGCGCGTAGTTCCTGCTGCGTGGCTGCTGGTTTTTAGGTGGCGGGTAGCAGTGCGTGCAACCAGTGACAGTGTGTGTCACAATTTAACAGGAAATGATTCACACGCATAACCTTCGCTCGGTCATGGTCATGGCTTGTTAGAGCAAGTGTGGGAGCGTGCGCTTTTGAGTGACTGGTGCACGAGATGGCGGGTGGTGGCGCGGCGAGTGCCGCGGGTGCCACCACCCGCGGCAAGTAAGTGGAATATCAATAAAAAATGAAAATGCAAATGAAAACATGTTTTTTTTTTCTCATTTAGGGTGCAAATGGGCTGCATGTGTTTGCATTTCTGTGACTGCGTGCAATTACATGGTCTAGCGCGGTAGGGTGGCGGGGGGACCGCCCGGGATGCCATATGACCGCGAAAATCAATAGACTTATTTGAAAAAAGCTCAAAAAGAAGTAATAATACGTTGGGACATTGTTTTCTTGTATAAAACCATAGCTTGAGCGATGGTGTGAGTGCGAATGTGACTGGGTACAGGTCCGCATAACAGCGCGCTATAACCGGTATGAACAGAAGCTTACCGGCGTCTGGCGCATGATAAAAGATAGTTTTATTATTTTTTAAAATATTAGTTATAATTAATTGATTTTTAAGTGTTTTGTGATAAAATTTTAATGATTTAAACTTCGCATGCAAAAGTTGAAATCTCTACGACCGGTCGGGGGGGGGGGGACATTATTATTTATTATTGCGTCCTGTTTTACTTCGCCTTCGTGTTGCTCGTCCTGTCTGTTCAGTTTGTCTAACTCATAATCAATGACATTAAGACCATCTGATTTAAGAAATGTGTAATTTGCCATAGGGTTTCCCCTGTTCTTAAAGTGCTTTACCATTGCTTGAGAAATGTAGTCCTTGTGTATTGTTGAAGCAATAATGAGTTTTTCTGTCTGTAGTCCTTTTCAGTATTTCAAAGAGTGCTGTCGTTTTCCTGCTCTTTTTTCTGACAAGTAAAAATATATTTGCATACGGCTCATTAAATAATTTATAACCCTTGGCTTTTTTGTCTCCGTTTCCATCCTGCTTCACTGGTTTCACCTAAATGCTATTAATCTTTTATCCATGCCACGACCTTTGGTCTCCGCTGATATTTTAGATTGCGTTTCGTGCTCCGCACTCTCTCTTATAAAAAAATCACTTGTGATTTTTGCTATAACACTACGTTTATATTCAAAAACATCGTTTTTTCTTTATTGTTTAAAATAAATCGGTTTTCGATGGTTATGGAAGGGGCGATGCCCCTTTCCAAACCCGCGGGGTATGGTAGGGAAGGAACCCCTCCAAACGAATGAGAATGTAGTTGATAACTATCCTAGAAAATCTAAACACACAACAATTCTGCCGGCTAAATTTCCTGTATCAATATTTCGCTGTCAGTTTCAAGGACTTTAAATGTATATTGTCCGTCCGACCAACCCACTACACCCAAATTATAACTGAGGTTTGAAATGTTTGATACATTGCTGTCGGAGAATGTGCCAATAATTCCAATTCTGTCCATATAAAAATTCTGGTTTTTGTCTCTGTTTGGTCGTTCATATAATGGATAAATTTTACATTCATTTTGGTCGGTGTGAATGACATTTGAATATTTTTATTAAATGTCTTACTCACTCCGAAATCATTACTCAGAAAAATAATCCGCTGGTATTTGTGCTCCGACATCATGTATGAAACTTTTTTAAAAAGTTTCACAAAAATATTTTGCTAAAAGATTTTTTTAAATCTTTGTATATAATATATAAAAAATTCACGAGTAATTTTTGTTATATAACACGAACTTTCAATTCGTTCATATACAAAAAAATGATTTTAATATTCTTGTTTATGTGCTCGGCTATTTCGCAGATTATGTGTGATTTTTTTCATTTTAAATAGAGACTTTGGTCAGAAAAAAGAAAATTGTATTCACTGCATTCAATCTGGTCTAAATAATAATTTTACTTGTATTTATATTAACTATGGGTTAAACGATTGTCGTTCATTTAGTGAAAGTATTCCTTTATTCTGTACTGGAAATAGTATGTGGTATAGGTCTCATATATGAATGCTCATTTCTTTGAACCAGAACTTGGTGAAGGAAGGCATATCCAAATCAATAGTGTCAAAATTCCTACATAAGTGTTGGCAACCTCACACGGCAAGTTCTTTTCAGATAGCCTCACAATACAAAGGGTTATAATAGCGATAATGATACCCATCTGAAATAAGTATTTAATAAGTCTGCTGTCTGTTTTCTTATTGGTCATACAGCAGTTCCATTCGTTTTCAATTTCATTTTCGATCTTTTTTTTCTTCTGTCTTTAGTTCAATATCCACAACACGAGACTTTAGTTCTGGTGTTAGTTCACCGTCCATATCCATAATAGGTGGGTGTAGTCTAGTTGTATTATTTGACGTTTGGAGGAAATACAACTTGCTCTGATTTCTGCTAATTGGTTTGTTTGATCTTGTAATATATTAAGTAAAATTTTATTTTCTTTTTCTAAATTATTGATTGCATCAATAGATGTAACTACCTTTTCCGATAATTGTTGAACGGCCTTAATTAATGGTGCAATAAACTCAGAATAACCTATACCATATTAACCAACATCACCAGTATCTACACATTTAACATCTTCTGGATTAATACTCACACCTTTCGTTTCACATTCTTGTCTTTGCTTTGGACACGGAACCATTATTGTTTCTTTTATAAATCCACCAAAATCTAACATATCCATTTCTGTTAGTATGCTTTCTAATTCCTGTGCTATCAAAGCCGTTCTCTGTTTCTTGTTGTCGTCAATCATACGATAATAGACTGGATTTAACTTATTAATAAAGTCTAAACCTAAGCATTCTTTTATGTCTTCTTTTTTCCTCCTGTCTGAATATTGAATGGGATTAGACAACACCCATAACTGCCCATCGCTTCCTCTCAATGACATCAAAGCAGTATTTGAGTGATTTTCCCATATAAAACCATTAGTTGAAGAATTAACCACTCTAAATCTTATAGCATGAGTGGTTATACCACCTCCAACACCTCCTGCTGGTGCTGTTCCTCCACTTAATGATTTACCAGCGCCAGATTGGCCCATATATACCCTAGTTTGAATCATTAGTATCCCATATAAATATTCCTCTCGCATTAGTTCCATCTGTTTGTCCTTGAATTCCTGTTTTCGCTCCAATAGTAGGTGGCGATGTTAATGTCCTTGAAGCCGTAATTGCTGTGTCGTTTATTCTGAATAATTCAGTTGAACCAGCAACGTAAAAACGTGACTATTGGACGTAGGAACATTATATTTAAATACCGCATTACCAGTCCCAAGACCTTGAAACTCAGTCGTAGAGTTATTATTTCCATCAAAAACAATGAATAGCATAAGCATTTCTGTCTACAAATATTGTTTTGCCTGCTCCGACTATTATATCACCACTAGCTGTTATTGCCTTTGTTGTCAATAATCCTGATGTGCTATCGATGTCCATTGCTGTATTAAATGTTATGTTGTTTCCCACAGTTACTCCTGATGCATACTGAAAAAGGAGATTAGTTCCTTTCGCTCTCTGGAAATTTGAAGTAGCAGAACTTGACTTATCATTAGATGCTCCGTCCCAATAACAATCAAATTTCAATGCTACATTACTATGTCTATTGCTAATTAATTGGAAAATTGAATAATTAGGATCAGTTGCTGTAAATGTTTGTATATGTGGCCCTGCTACACCTGATGTTCCATATAACTCTAATCCTCCTGTGTATACTCCTAATCCTCTTGTTGTTCTTCCCACGATTAATGGTTTGTCTTGCGCTGTTGTTATTTTATCGCTCGCTGTTAATATTGTTCCTGTTATTGTTCCAGCACTTGTTATGTTGTTTAACTTCATATCCAAAGCACCATAAAACCGCATACCACCAGCATTATTAAAACGGACAATGTCAGATGAAACGGATTTATTGTCCAAAAGTTTTGAAACATAAAGTCCCGCCCCCTTCCCCGCATCAAATGCTACATTCGTTAATACATAACCTCGTTGGTCCGCCGTCTCACTTGAAGTAGTATTTAAAGTATACAAGAAAGACTGTTGATTACCTGTTGTCTGTGAAAAGAATATATCTCCTCCATATTGGTTTAATAATCGGGCCCCATCCATTGTAAGATTTCCGCATCTTGTGATATTATGAGTGGCGAAATCAGCATCTCCCCAAAGTTCCAAATTATCAACTCTTGTTGTTCCTGTAATCTTTTAATACCTGCTATGGTTTGGTCTCCTGATAATTTCACGCAGTTATCATCCAGATATTGTCTATTTACCGCTTCATTTGCATTCTGTGGTGCTCCTAGATTAACAATCCGACTACTATTACAATCTAAGCCGGTAGCATTAAACCACGAAACAATCGCCCCATCAATAATAAAACTATTTTTTTTTTTTGCTGAAATTTCAAAGTTGTGATATGTAGCCGTGTTCATATTCAAACAAGCACTAGCCCCGATATTATCGGTATAATTGAAAACGATGAATGTTCCTTTGTTGTTGAATTTATTGAATTTCCAGCTATTTCAATACCACTGCTATATGTCTTAATTCCTGCTATGGTTTGGTTTCCTGTTAGTTTTACGAAATTATCATCTACATATTTGTTATTTGCTTCATCGGTTGAAACGGAAGGGTCGGCTAAGTTTGTTATTTTGTTGCTGTTCATATTTAGTGTTGTGCCAGATGCGGTCGCAATTAAATAATCACCTGAAGATAAATCTACATACGACCCAGTTATTTGTATCGGATAATAAGTCGCTGTTGCTGTTTTTTGTGCTATAATCATTCCTATTTTTGTATCAAAGGCTATTCCAATACCATCAAAAGAAGTAGGATTTGAAAAACCACTCACTTCTAAGGTTGCTGTAAATTTTTTGTTTCCTGCTATGGTTTGGTCTCCTGTGGTTTTAACTGCCGAACTATCAAGACCAGAAACATCAACACCATTAACAAGATTTACGTTTGTTATGCTTTGCGATTTCATATCAATACCCGCACTCGCATTTATTACATTGCTGAATGTTTTGGTCCCTGCTATTGTTTGGTCTGTTGTTAATTAACCACCGTGCTATCAACTGAGAGATTTGCGAGATTAACTCCATTATATGTAGAAGCCCCTGAAATAGCATAACCACCCATATTTAGACCGCCTGTCATATTGACGGTGCCGTCTAATCTGAGAAAAGGAGATGCCACGTTTCTCCATTGCCCAGTGCTGTAAATGAGCAGTTGATTATCTGATGGTATGCCTGTTATTAATACATCGCTATGTGAATCAATACTTCCACTCGCTGATACTTTATTATTATTTTCATCATGTTCAAATATCCAAGCATCGACATCTTTTGTATTTAGTAAATTTACTCCTGTTATATCCAAATACCCGCCCATATTAATGTTGCCATTTCCATCAACATTTATCGGAAATGTTTTATTTACCCAGTTGACTGAATTATATGTTAGATAACTATTAGTGGCTGTTATGACTACATCGAAGAGTGTGTCAATTGAACCAAGGGCTGTATTTTTCCATTTGCCTTCAATGGCGTTGTATGTTAAGTATTGACCGCTTGCTTGTGCGAATATGTTTGTGTCTATCAGATTATAAAGGCTGGTTTGGTGCGGTTTGGAAGTATTGCTTCTGTGTTGAGTTGAGGCTTTAACTTCGTCATTGTCCCATACTCGTTGCTCAGTATAGTATAAATTTTTTCATTCTTTGATGTCTGATGTTGATTTGGTAGATAACCTTGTATCAAATCGCAAATCAGTATAGTAGAGGTCACGAGTCAACGGGTTGTCATCTTCTGGCACTCTGTCTGTGTTTAAGCCCACTATGTTCGTGTTGGTAAGGTCTAAAATTTTTCATATCTAGACTATCGACTGCCAACTCATTCAAGCAGAGTAATGATTTATATTGAGAAATTGTATATAATAATTATTTATTATTTATTAAAAAATACTAAGATTAATATATTTTTAGTATTTTGAAATGCCAAGTCCCGAAGCAAGTCGTAAGAACTGGGGAAAAGCAGTTGAGGGAATAAAAAATAAGAAACAACAAAAGATTGAAATAGCGAAAGAGAAATTAGTAAAGTGTAGAAAGGCTTATGTAGGTGATGATGAAGAGATTGAGGAAAAGATAAACCGCATGGCCGAAATGGGTGTTGCTAATGATATCATTAATGGAAAAGACCAAGATGATACACCAAAAGAAAGCAGTGAGAGTGATGAAGAATGTGATTTTACCGACATTATCGCAGAAAAGATGGCTAAGATGAAAATAAGAAGAAAGAAAGCGGAAGCAAAGAAGACAGTAAGTAAAAAGCCTGTGCCTGAGCCTGATGAGAGCGAAAGCGAAAGTGAAGAAAGCGAAGAGGAAGAATCTGTAAAGAAAACTAAAAGTAAATTTCAAGCAGTGTTAGTGTAAAAGTGTATAATCAATCTTCTGGTGGTGCTAAGAAAGAAAAAATAATGATATCGAAAAGTGCTTTTTGAAATTCTAAATCACCAAAGATAATGATAAGAATAATAACTACTATATTCTGGATTATTATCAGCTAATTCTCCTTTTGAATTTCGTATTGCTTTTGCTCTTGCTCTATAGTTTTTTCTTCTTCTTTGTCTAAATGGTCCAAATGTGAATATAGTCCTATGCGGTCTTTATAGTGGTGATATTTTAAGTGTCCGAAATGAATTGTCTTACCTTTTGGAGTAATGACTTTATATTTTTTGTTTTTTACATTGGACTTTGAAAATCTAATTGTATATAATATGGACTACAAACATAGTCAGCAACAACAACAAGAAACTCCTGAGCAGACAGAGCGGAAAGAAAAACTGGAAGAAGCAATTGAAATACACAAGCAATCAAAGCCCGCTAAGATATGGAACACAATAACTGCCCCAGAGGCTAAACCACTGAGCCAAGTATTTATTGACTTAATGGATATATCAAAGGTTGCAACAAGAAAGGTAATGCAAACTATAATTTCGGACTAGTTGCTAGTATAGATGTATATAGTCGTCGTGGATGGATTGAACCAATCAAAAATAAAACAACAGGATATGTCTTGGATGGATTGAAAAAAATATTTACCAAAGATGTGCCAAAAAGTATTACTTCAGATAATGGTGGTGAATTCAAAGGACAAGTCGGTGAATATTTCAGACAGAATAATATTGAACACAGAACTGTCCAAGTAGGAGACCATAGAACCATGGGTATAATCGATAGATTTACTAGAACAATAAGAAATGAATTAAATTTGATATGGGAGTGTAACGATAATTTTGCTTTGGCGCCAATCAGTGGTGAAGTTGTAGATGCTTATAATAAGTCTTATCACACTAAAAGCAGTGCCTATTAATGTTTATGAAGGAACAGAAAGGAATACACAAGAAATATATAGAAATCCTTTAATAAATGATTTTCCTAAGGATACAAGAGTAAGAAAAGAATTGGAAAGAACTATTTTTTCTAAAGGTGATAAGCAATTTAGTAAAACTATATTCAAGGTAAAAGGAAGAAAAGGCTTTAATGTCATACTCAGTGAAGAAGATTTTGTCAGACCTGATGAATTATTAAAAACAAATCTTAGAGAACAACTTGAGGAAGAACAAGAGAAGGAGCAGTTAGCAGACAAAGTAAAACAAATTACCAAAGAAAAAATAATATGAACTTGTTAAAGTCGTTAGATATAAAGCCTGAGAATATCCGGAGCAGTGCTAGGATAAAGAAGAAAAAAGAGATTATGGACATTTAATGTGTACAATAACAGGTCTCATCCCTCCTTCTACACCTTTTACATTTTTCACTCTCATATGGTCTTACAATTGTATAAGGATTCATATTATCTAATATTTCGTCAGAAATTCTTCTGGATATTTTTGGTAGGTTATCTCTGGATACATGTGTAAATATACACCTTAAACTACAGGAATAAATTTCTTCAATTGTAATTTGTGCATGTTAATTTGTGCATGTCTATTACAGTAGATACATCGAGTCTTGTTATATATTAACGCAGAACAAAATAAGAATTTTATTAAATAATTAACTCCTGTTAAGGGTATGTGAATTAAAAATCAAGATTCACGGAAAAACCACAGACGGCAAAGGTGAGGCGAAAAAGCACACCCGCAGACTTCTGACTTGGACAACTTTACACAGGAGCAGAAAAAGTTGTCCAAAGAATTCTTGTATTGATTGATTTTTAAGTCGTGTCCGATGAATAGTAAGAGAGATAAAGGCTTAAATCTGCTTTTTTTGAAATCAATAGGAAAGCGAATTTAAACGTTATCTTGCTTGCTATTAATCAAAAACTAAAGTGGAGGAAAAATCGTTGTTTAAAGTGGCCCCGATAGTAGTGCCGAAAATCATGCCTTATAGCCTCCTGTACATCTTACATACACACACATCTAGAAACCCAAGCCAAACACTCATACCCCATGAAACCGCACATTGCCCCACCTTGAGCTGTGAGCTGTCAAACCCCCAAACCCCTGTATTACAGCAACCCATGCCCCACTACAAAACAGCTCATGATCATGAGTAGCTATATATATATAGTCCCCCAGCCCAAGAAAACCAGTGCCTCTACCCGTTTGCACACCACTAGAACCAAAACATCTCAAGCAAAAGCATAGAACCACAGGAAGTGCATCAGTAAAAATTCTCTCCCCCACCATTTCTCTCGACATCTCTTT
>WBZZ01003724.1:5000-15000 GCA_019918135.1 Paulinella micropora | reverse complement strand
ACTCACTCTGTACGCAACTCTACTCAACCGTTAGGTCTGGGGGGGGGGGAAGCTATCAGACTGAGCACTTTAACGACCGGCCAAAACCACTACCGTTGACATTTTACTGTTTTTGACCAATCCGTTAGATTCTCCTCTGCACGACGTTTCGACTTCACTTACTAGCTTTCGATTTCGTCCAGGAATGACTTCAAACAATTTAATCAAAGTTTTTACAGCAATTGCCATTTTCTTTTTCTCCATTGCCTTTTTCCCATGATATACCGAAAACCACAAACTACGGTGAATTTTGGGGAACACAGTCAAGAGAACATAAAAATGATCATTGCCGTGCACTGCGTGCACAGCCATTTGTGTTACAATTTGGCTCCGAAAGACTTTCCCAAATGAAAGTTCAGGACCTTTTACATGAAGAAATAACTTGTACTTGAAGCCCTCCTTCAAGTGTTACAACTTATTCATACATACATACATATTATTATTATTATTACTATTATTATTATTGTTACTTGGACACCGTGATAGCCCAGTGGTCAAGTTCTACCATCTGGGCCCTGTCGCCAGTTCGATTCCCGTCGGTGCCACCAGTATTTTCATTGAACATACCGGTCTATTTCTCTGGACCAGTATTTTCATTGAACATACCGGCCCGTCTGGAAGTGTTGGAACTGCCCTTGCGGGGGTGTCATTAGAGCTTATCGTCAATTCTTCGTACTCCCCTCACGGGTGAGACGATGGAGGCGCATGTGCAGAAATGCATCAGCCATTGACAGAGAAGCACTATTATTGTTACTATTATTATTATTATTATTATTATTATTATTATTATTATTATTATTATTATTATTATTATTATTATTATTATTATTATTATTATTATTATTATTATTATTAGGGAGTACATAGGCCATCGGTCCCTTTCCCTGGGCTGATTGGTATAAAGCTCCTAGAGTAATGTTTTATGCCGTCACTTCCTTTATTCCACCGATTGGTGTGGAGACTTTCCTTATGGAATGGAGGACTGGATGCACATGGCCTTCTGGCTCAGCAATTGGCAGGAGATACATTATTATTATTATTATTATTATTATTATTATTATTATTATTATTATTATTATTATTATTATTATTATTATTATTATTATTATTATTATTATTATTATTATTATTATTATTATTATTATTATTATTATTATTAGGGAGTACATAGGCCATCGGTCCTTTCCATGGGCTGATTGGTATAAAGCTCCTAGAGTAATGTTCTATGCCGTCACTTCCTTTATTCCACCGATTGGTGTGGAGACTTTCCTTATGGAATGGAGGACTGGATGCACATGGCCTTTTGGCTCAGCAATTGGCAGGAGATACACTATTATTATTATTATTATTATTATTATTATTATTATTATTATTATTATTATTATTATTATTATTATTATTATTATTATTATTATTATTATTATGGACACCGTGATAGCCCAGTGGTCAAGTCCTACCATCTGGGCCCTGTCGCCAGTTCGATTCCCGTCGGTGCCACCAGTATTTTCATTGAACATACCGGTCCGTCTGGAAGTGTTGGAACTGCCTTTGCGGGGGTGTCATTAGAGCTTATCGTCAATTCTTCGTTATCCCCTCACGGGTGAGACGATGGAGGCGCATGTGCAGAAATGCATCAGCCATTGACAGAGAAGCACTATTATTATTATTATTATTTTATCATAATTATTATTATTATTAGTATTATTATTTTGAGCATCCTACCTCTTGCAGGTCGGTACCAAGTTATCGACAGCAAGAGCTGTGCCTGAGTGTGTACAGTAGTGATCCACAGTGCTGCCTCACCCATCCGCTGAGACCTCACTCATGTTACAGCGACAGTATATTTAACCCTTAACCCGGCGAGCGCCACATTTGTGGATCATGTAAATCTTGACTAACCCCCTGCGAGGAAATTACCAACCGGCAATCGATTGAATACACACACGGCTGTCAATTGACCTCAACATACTTCCGAGATCAGGGAAGGTACCAAAAGACTCTGGATCGGTCAATTCTAGTTTATTCAGTACACTTGCTTGACAGACTACTTGTCCCTTGCAAAACAATGCAAATTCTGAGAACTAACGAGAATATTTCAAGTGGAATACGAGTTGTGTACCAGTTAGAGTTGTTCAAGTCAGTCTGGAAAAAAATAAGGTAAAAAGGACAGAAGACTGCCGCTTTACCTAGTTTGGATGACTATTTTTACCCGCTTATCATTATTATTTCCTATGGCTGGGACCGGAAAAAGCGGTCCAGTGAAAAAAATGTAGATATGGGGAAAAAGGCAATAGTTAACATTTTCTAAAAACCTAACCGGTGAAAGCCTCCGGGAAATAAATTGATCTGTTAACAGGCGACACGGTTGAAAACGTAACAACTGCAAGTTATCATCAGACAGTTGATATTAATAAATAAACTGAAAAATGAACGGAACTAAACTTGAATAGAAGTATAAACTTTATCAGACTGAGCACTTTAACGATCGGCCAAAACCACTACCGTTGACATTTTATTGTTTTTGACCGATCCGTTAGATTCTCCTCTGCACGACGTTTTGACTTTACTAACTAGCTTTCGATTTCGTCCAGGAATGACTTCAAACGATTTAGTCAAAGTTTTTACAGCAATAGCCATTTTCAAGAGTCCCTTCTCCATTGCTTTTTCCCCGTGATATACCGAAATTTTGGGGAACACAGTCAAGCCTTCAGAGAACATAAAAATGATCATTGCCGTGCACTGCGTGCACAGCCATGTGGCTCCGAAAGACTTTCTCAAATGAAAGTTCAGGACTTTTTACTTGAAGAAATAACTTGTACTTGAAGCCCTCCTTCAAGTGTTACAACTTATTCAACTTCAAGTGACATACGAAACCAATTCACAATCTACGCTCACCTACGATCGTACGTTGCAACTAAATCTGCAAACAAGTAGAAACCTACGTAAATAAACAAAGTGACCTCTCAGCTATTTACTTGTATTTCACCTACTCTCAGGAGTTAGGGCTTTTCAAAAGTCACGGTTGCAGCCATAGAGACTTTTAATAAGAGTTCGTTGTGTATTTATCCCTTGGGGTTGTATCCAAAAAGTATAAACTTTAAGAAAGTTTAACACAATATCATAGTAATAATTCGGTCCGGTACGGTATTCATACCGATAGCTCCCCACCCCCACTGAGACCATAACGGGTGACTGTTGTTCAAGTCCTATTCATTTCCGACGTTACCCGGAGTTACCGTTACCTAGGTAGTTGACTAATACTGAGATCCTACATTAACTAGCCTGGGGCGAACGTCCAGTTTCGGAAGCCTTGCCGTCGGGGCCGAGTTGCAGAATTTACCACCTGATGAGCGGCCTGCCGGTGCCACCGGGAGGAAAGGGAAAGACTTCATGACATCATCGGCCAAGGTATGGCTGGATGATGTACGAATAATACAAAGCCCTCTTATTAATAACATCTAAGTCACTGAAACTGATAAAAACTTGAAAACTCCGATAGGTTGAAAATATTTGAAGACGTCAGCTTATGTCCTCGGATATGTTTTGACAGAAGCCTGGCCGCCCTGATCGTGTCATACCATGGCACGCAGTCACGGCTCAGCTTACTGTCGATTACCGTCGCTTGGATATTATTACTGTGATCGTGTAGCACGTCTTTAGGTGTTGCAGGTGCCTGCAGCGGCAACCTGTGGTAGCTCGGACTGCTCTGCGGACTGCAGCTTGATACAGGCCTAAGCGTTAATACATACATACATACATACATACATACATACATACATATATACGTACATACATACATACATACCTGCCTACCTACCTACCAACCTACCAACCTACCCAACCAACCAACCAACCAACCAACCTACCAACCTACCAACCTACCCACCTACCTACCTACCTACCTACCTGGTCCTCAGCGGGACCCGCGGCGGCTGCTGGTGACTGCGTCGCGGACGAGTCTGCTGCGGCTTCTTAAACCGCGACACAACACATAAGTCGAGTTCAAGGTTAAGAGATAGATAGGTAGGACAGCTTCGTAGAAGAGAGAGAGGGGGAAAGAGGAAAACATTTGCGTAGAAGAGGCAGAGAGAGAGAGGGAGAGGACAGCGAGAGAGAGAGATAGATAGATAGATAGATAGATAGAGAGATAGAGAGAGAGAGAGATAGAGAGATAGAGAGATAGAGAGATAGATAGATAGATAGATAGAGAGAGAGAGAGAGAGGAAGGGAGAGGGAGGGAGAGAGAGAGAGAGAGAGGAAGAGAGAGAGAGAGAGAGGAAGAGAGAGAGAGAGGAAGAGAGAGAGGAAGAGAGAGAGAGAGAGAGAAAGAGAGAAACAAAGAAATAGAGAAATAGAGAAATAGAGAAATAGAGAGGCAGACACCTAAAACTCCCAGATTCTGTAGCACCTTTTCTAATATAAACATCATTGCATCTTCTATCTTGGTGTTTCGCTTCGCAGACGTCAGAAACCTGCAAAGAAATCGAATGTTAGCTTGAAAAGGAATAATATGTCTTTGTGTTTATGGTTTTTTGGTTGTCTACAGAGGTGCAAATGTGTGGCGAGAGAGAGAGAGAGAGAGAGAGTAACAAGCAAAGAGAACACGAGAGAGCACGAGCAGGTAGGTCTACCATTTGCTGAAGGCTTCTCGCTGAGCCAGCTCGCTCAGAGTCGCGCCCAACAAAATAGACTCTTCACCAGATGGCACCAGGTCACACTGCAAACATAACATACAATACATACATACAATACATACAAATATTGTTTTGCCTGCTCCGACTATTATATCACCACTAGCTGTTATTGCCTTTGTTGTCAATAATCCTGATGTGCTATCGATGTCCATTGCTGTATTAAATGTTATGTTGTTTCCCACAGTTACTCCTGATGCATACTGAAAAAGGAGATTAGTTCCTTTCGCTGTCTGGAAATTTGAAGTAGCAGAACTTGACTTATCA
This sequence comes from Paulinella micropora, assembly GCA_019918135.1. NCBI lineage: Eukaryota > Cercozoa > Imbricatea > Euglyphida > Paulinellidae > Paulinella > Paulinella micropora. Next base: position 10,003 of record WBZZ01003724.1, on the reverse strand, counting down.
TTAGATGCTCCGTCCCAATAACAATCAAATTTCAATGCTACATTACTATGTCTATTGCTAATTAATTGGAAAATTGAATAATTAGGATCAGTTGCTGTAAATGTTTGTATATGTGGCCCTGCTACACCTGATGTTCCATATAACTCTAATCCTCCTGTGTATACTCCTAATCCTCTCGTTGTTCTTCCCACGATTAATGGTTTGTCTTGCGCTGTTGTTATTTTATCGCTCGCTGTTAATATTGTTCCTGTTATTGTTCCAGCACTTGTTATGTTGTTTAACTTCATATCCAAAGCACCATAAAACCGCATACCACCAGCATTATTAAAACGGACAATGTCAGATGAAACGGATTTATTGTCCAAAAGTTTTGAAACATAAAGTCCCGCCCCCTTCCCCGCATCAAATGCTACATTCGTTAATACATAACCTCGTTGGTCCGCCGTCTCACTTGAAGTAGTATTTAAAGTATACAAGAAAGACTGTTGATTACCTGTTGTCTGTGAAAAGAATATATCTCCTCCATATTGGTTTAATAATCGGGCCCCATCCATTGTAAGATTTCCGCATCTTGTGATATTATGAGTGGCGAAATCAGCATCTCCCCAAAGTTCCAAATTATCAACTCTTGTTGTTCCTGTAATCTTTTAATACCTGCTATGGTTTGGTCTCCTGATAATTTCACGCAGTTATCATCCAGATATTGTCTATTTACCGCTTCATTTGCATTCTGTGGTGCTCCTAGATTAACAATCCGACTACTATTACAATCTAAGCCGGTAGCATTAAACCACGAAACAATCGCCCCATCAATAATAAAACTATTTTTTTTTTTGCTGAAATTTCAAAGTTGTGATATGTAGCCGTGTTCATATTCAAACAAGCACTAGCCCCGATATTATCGGTATAATTGAAAACGATGAATGTTTCCTTTGTTGTTGAATTTATTGAATTTCCAGCTATTTCAATACCACTGCTATATGTCTTAATTCCTGCTATGGTTTGGTTTCCTGTTAGTTTTACGAAATTATCATCTACATATTTGTTATTTGCTTCATCGGTTGAAACGGAAGGGTCGGCTAAGTTTGTTATTTTGTTGCTGTTCATATTTAGTGTTGTGCCAGATGCGGTCGCAATTAAATAATCACCTGAAGATAAATCTACATACGACCCAGTTATTTGTATCGGATAATAAGTCGCTGTTGCTGTTTTTTGTGCTATAATCATTCCTATTTTTGTATCAAAGGCTATTCCAATACCATCAAAAGAAGTAGGATTTGAAAAACCACTCACTTCTAAGGTTGCTGTAAATTTTTTGTTTCCTGCTATGGTTTGGTCTCCTGTGGTTTTAACTGCCGAACTATCAAGACCAGAAACATCAACACCATTAACAAGATTTACGTTTGTTATGCTTTGCGATTTCATATCAATACCCGCACTCGCATTTATTACATTGCTGAATGTTTTGGTCCCTGCTATTGTTTGGTCTGTTGTTAATTAACCACCGTGCTATCAACTGAGAGATTTGCGAGATTAACTCCATTATATGTAGAAGCCCCTGAAATAGCATAACCACCCATATTTAGACCGCCTGTCATATTGACGGTGCCGTCTAATCTGAGAAAAGGAGATGCCACGTTTCTCCATTGCCCAGTGCTGTAAATGAGCAGTTGATTATCTGATGGTATGCCTGTTATTAATACATCGCTATGTGAATCAATACTTCCACTCGCTGATACTTTATTATTATTTTCATCATGTTCAAATATCCAAGCATCGACATCTTTTGTATTTAGTAAATTTACTCCTGTTATATCCAAATACCCGCCCATATTAATGTTGCCATTTCCATCAACATTTATCGGAAATGTTTTATTTACCCAGTTGACTGAATTATATGTTAGATAACTATTAGTGGCTGTTATGACTACATCGAAGAGTGTGTCAATTGAACCAAGGGCTGTATTTTTCCATTTGCCTTCAATGGCGTTGTATGTTAAGTATTGACCGCTTGCTTGTGCGAATATGTTTGTGTCTATCAGATTATAAAGGCTGGTTTGGTGCGGTTTGGAAGTATTGCTTCTGTGTTGAGTTGAGGCTTTAACTTCGTCATTGTCCCATACTCGTTGCTCAGTATAGTATAAATTTTTTCATTCTTTGATGTCTGATGTTGATTTGGTAGATAACCTTGTATCAAATCGCAAATCAGTATAGTAGAGGTCACGAGTCAACGGGTTGTCATCTTCTGGCACTCTGTCTGTGTTTAAGCCCACTATGTTCGTGTTGGTAAGGTCTAAAATTTTTCATATCTAGACTATCGACTGCCAACTCATTCAAGCAGAGTAATGATTTATATTGAGAAATTGTATATAATAATTATTTATTATTTATTAAAAAATACTAAGATTAATATATTTTTAGTATTTTGAAATGCCAAGTCCCGAAGCAAGTCGTAAGAACTGGGGAAAAGCAGTTGAGGGAATAAAAAATAAGAAACAACAAAAGATTGAAATAGCGAAAGAGAAATTAGTAAAGTGTAGAAAGGCTTATGTAGGTGATGATGAAGAGATTGAGGAAAAGATAAACCGCATGGCCGAAATGGGTGTTGCTAATGATATCATTAATGGAAAAGACCAAGATGATACACCAAAAGAAAGCAGTGAGAGTGATGAAGAATGTGATTTTACCGACATTATCGCAGAAAAGATGGCTAAGATGAAAATAAGAAGAAAGAAAGCGGAAGCAAAGAAGACAGTAAGTAAAAAGCCTGTGCCTGAGCCTGATGAGAGCGAAAGCGAAAGTGAAGAAAGCGAAGAGGAAGAATCTGTAAAGAAAACTAAAAGTAAATTTCAAGCAGTGTTAGTGTAAAAGTGTATAATCAATCTTCTGGTGGTGCTAAGAAAGAAAAAATAATGATATCGAAAAGTGCTTTTTGAAATTCTAAATCACCAAAGATAATGATAAGAATAATAACTACTATATTCTGGATTATTATCAGCTAATTCTCCTTTTGAATTTCGTATTGCTTTTGCTCTTGCTCTATAGTTTTTTCTTCTTCTTTGTCTAAATGGTCCAAATGTGAATATAGTCCTATGCGGTCTTTATAGTGCTGATATTTTAAGTGTCCGAAATGAATTGTCTTACCTTTTGGAGTAATGACTTTATATTTTTTGTTTTTTACATTGGACTTTGAAAATCTCATTGTATATAATATGGACTACAAACATAGTCAGCAACAACAACAAGAAACTCCTGAGCAGACAGAGCGGAAAGAAAACCTGGAAGAAGCAATTGAAATACACAAGCAATCAAAGCCCGCTAAGATATGGAACACAATAACTGCCCCAGAGGCTAAACCACTGAGCCAAGTATTTATTGACTTAATGGATATATCAAAGGTTGCAACAAGAAAGGTAATGCAAACTATAATTTCGGACTAGTTGCTAGTATAGATGTATATAGTCGTCGTGGATGGATTGAACCAATCAAAAATAAAACAACAGGATATGTCTTGGATGGATTGAAAAAAATATTTACCAAAGATGTGCCAAAAAGTATTACTTCAGATAATGGTGGTGAATTCAAAGGACAAGTCGGTGAATATTTCAGACAGAATAATATTGAACACAGAACTGTCCAAGTAGGAGACCATAGAACCATGGGTATAATCGATAGATTTACTAGAACAATAAGAAATGAATTAAATTTGATATGGGAGTGTAACGATAATTTTGCTTGGGTGCCAATCAGTGGTGAAGTTGTAGATGCTTATAATAAGTATTATCACACTAAAAGCAGTGCCTATTAATGTTTATGAAGGAACAGAAAGGAATACACAAGAAATATATAGAAATCCTTTAATAAATGATTTTCCTAAGGATACAAGAGTAAGAAAAGAATTGGAAAGAACTATTTTTTCTAAAGGTGATAAGCAATTTAGTAAAACTATATTCAAGATAAAAGGAAGAAAAGGCTTTAAGGTCATACTCAGTGAAGAAGATTTTGACAGACCTGATGAATTATTAAAAACAAATCTTAGAGAACAACTTGAGGAAGAACAAGAGAAGGAGCAGTTAGCAGACAAAGTAAAACAAATTACCAAAGAAAAAATAATATGAACTTGTTAAAGTCGTTAGATATAAAGCCTGAGAATATCCGGAGCAGTGCTAGGATAAAGAAGAAAAAAGAGATTATGGACATTTAATGTGTACAATAACAGGTCTCATCCCTCCTTCTACACCTTTTACATTTTTCACTCTCATATGGTCTTACAATTGTATAAGGATTCATATTATCTAATATTTCGTCAGAAATTCTTCTGGATATTTTTGGTAGGTTATCTCTGGATACATGTGTAAATATACACCTTAAACTACAGGAATAAATTTCTTCAATTGTAATTTGTGCATGTTAATTTGTGCATGTCTATTACAGTAGATACATCGAGTCTTGTTATATATTAACGCAGAACAAAATAAGAATTTTATTAAATAATTAACTCCTGTTAAGGGTATGTGAATTAAAAATCAAGATTCACGGAAAAACCACAGACGGCAAAGGTGAGGCGAAAAAGCACACCCGCAGACTTCTGACTTGGACAACTTTACACAGGAGCAGAAAAAGTTGTCCAAAGAATTCTTGTATTGATTGATTTTTAAGTCGTGTCCGATGAATAGTAAGAGAGATAAAGGCTTAAATCTGCTTTTTTTGAAATCAATAGGAAAGCGAATTTAAACGTTATCTTGCTTGCTATTAATCAAAAACTAAAGTGGAGGAAAAATCGTTGTTTAAAGTGGCCCCGATAGTAGTGCCGAAAATCATGCCTTATAGCCTCCTGTACATCTTACATACACACACATCTAGAAACCCAAGCCAAACACTCATACCCCATGAAACCGCACATTGCCCCACCTTGAGCTGTGAGCTGTCAAACCCCCAAACCCCTGTATTACAGCAACCCATGCCCCACTACAAAACAGCTCATGATCATGAGTAGCTATATA
>WBZZ01003723.1:0-22439 GCA_019918135.1 Paulinella micropora | reverse complement strand
AATTGATCGGTTCTCCTCTGGGATCATCACGCACTCCATGAAAATCCTGTGCGTCTCCCCAAGTAGCGATCTCTACAGTCGGCAAAGCGTCAGGATCTTTCTTGGTGATTCTATATGCCAAGGGTTTGTTGTAGTTTTTTGAAACTCTTGTTCATACACGGGCTAAAATGAGTCATCCAGTCGTAGTTACATCCGAGAACAACCAGCACATGCCTCTTCTTGTGCTGCTTCTTGAATGCAAGAATGAGCTTTAATAACGCTTGAGCGATGTTAGTTGTCAGGAAGGTGCTCTTCCACCCGATATCCATAACTCGAAATTCCTGATCATCTCCATCGTGCCCGTGCCCTGGTGGCTTGCGATGTGACTCTACTTGGAAACGGATTCCTCTGTCAACGACATTGAGCCCAAGGAAACCCAGCATCGCCCACGCGGTGTTATCACCAGCTCCGTCCCACTCAAGATATAATTTCCACGCTTGCATTGTGCGAGGGTTCCAAAGTTGCCAATGTAAAAGTGCGGCAAGCATAGTAATGTTGCTGTTCGCGCCGTGTTCTACCGCGCCTTCAAGGTACGTCAGAATAAAATGCGTATCGGTAGTGTAGCAGGTATTGATTCCAACGCAAAGGCGAAACACAATTTTTCCTTTGAAATCTTTCGCGGCGCGGCGGCAAGATGGGATCTTCACTGGCGGTTTCATATCGGCTGATATGACTGTGGCAGCAAAATCTGCTGGTGCTGCCTTCTTGCGCTGCATGCTGGCAACGCGGCACGCCCTGTGAATTTTGTGATGAAGCCTGCTACGGCGACGCCATTCTTGAGCTTCTACTTCAGTCCTGAAACCGTTAGAATGATCAGCAGCAAGCTCTGTGCAGATCTCGCATTTTGAGAAATCTCCTTCTGCAAAACAAACCTGTAATAAGTAATGATAACGAAAATATGCATAATACCTCTGACAAACTTGACGTGCGGAAAATCCATGCGCCAAACTTTGTTGATCGTATTGTCTGTCGGAGGATTATTTGGATCAACTCGTTTCGAACAACCAAACCGAAGGCACATATCTTTCCAATTCTCGCGAACATAGTTTTGGACTCCTGCGTCCTGAGCCATTTCTTGCATCCTCCATATTCCGTCGCTGCATATCTCCGGGTAACTCTCCATGAACTTCTCGCAGAGTAATACTGCTACCACATCTTCTGTTTCAGGAACGGTTGAGTAGCTTTTTGTCAAAACCTTCGTGTTATTTGCAAGAAGTTTGTGTGCTCTTGACAAAACTTTATCACCGATCCCGTAGATACGCTGCCAGGCTACTTTGCACACAGCCTCCGTTAAATACATATACTGAAACGATCCAGTTTTTGTTTGAAACGATTCAAGCTGCGAAGCTGCCCAAGAATAAAGCTCACTGAGAGACGATGACGCATTCTTCGCTCTCGTGTAAAGCACATCACGCGTGTCGATAAATGAATAACACTTCCACTTTTTGCAGCAGACAGACTTAACTTCCCTGTCCAAGTCGGCGAAGGTAATCCCCAACAGTTTTTGGAGCGCAGACGGTCTCTGAAGCTTCACTGCACCTTTCGTGCGACTTTTCATCGTGTAGGGGCGCGTTGGATTCTTACGTGGTCTGCTGTAAGGAATTGGTGATAATCTCATGATGTTATACAACAGCTCATTCGATTCCATAAGCTCGTCGAAGTTCAATCGAAGCTCGTTGGATAATTCCGCATCGTCCACGCCGACCAGAGGAGGAAGCAATCCAGGGTTGATAGATGCAGCATCACCGTTTGAATCCGTATCTGAACACTCTTCGTCGACGTTCTACGCAAACAAGATCGCTTATGAACATTAACCAGCATGAACATAGACAGGTAGAGAAAAAAAATTACCATGGAGCCAGTAGGAAGATATAGTCTAGAGCTGCTGCAGCTACTAACATCATATCCTGTAGTGACAGTAGAACTGTCTGACTGTTTCCAGCTGTCGAGGTTAGCATCAACGTCAGGAACACCTGCCTGTAAAAAAGAATCTTCTCAGTAATAATTTTCATTTATTTATTTTTTACCTGTGCATCACTCAAGCTTGATTTTTCTGTGATGACTGTAATGTCCGAGCTTTCCCTGGGCAGAAGCGTGCGGCGACTATCTGAAATTGAGGACACGCTGTCGAGAAGCTTCCTCTTTTTTTCCGGCGGAATAGATGATGACCTGGAGAGCGGTTGCTTTCCATCAGAACTAATACTGCTGACCGACGCTAAAAGTTCAACCTTTGCTTCATGAAGCAAGGAAATTGACTTAAGTGGAAGCGGATGTTCTTTCTCAGGAACGATGAAACATACATGACCAATGTCAGTCTCGAACAGGAAAACTGGGATTTTAGCTCCTTCCTTGGCAGCCTCTTTCAACCAGACCGGATGTGCATCGCTTGGCAGCGTAGCTATCTCTAGGTCTGGATTAGGCGCATAGCTGAGCAAAATCTCTTGATCTTTCGATATTGCGGTGGTGACAGTCACAATAGGAGTACCCTTGCTGACCTGACATTATTTACAACAATATTTATAGAAAAAATACAACACACGTAACAAAAACTTACATTGCATGGATGTATGTAACAACTAACATAATTTACCTTCACGTTCGGTCGGCAAGTGTCATCGTCGAGCTTGTTGAACCCTTGCGATGAAGAGTTGATGAGATGCATTGCATTCCTGCTCGATTCGTTAATGAATTTAATTGGATGCATCCCTGTTTGCAGGGAACTCCCAATTTTCATAGTGAAATGATCAGAAAATGCAGCATGATCTGCAGCACGCAAAGACTTTCCTCCTGGTTCGAGGAGCCCAAGCTGAAAAGAAGGAGGAAGGTATTATCAGCAAAGACTCCGTAGCCACCACCACGGTGTGCCACATATATCGGCGCCTTGCTAGCCCTCAGCATGGCATACCTAAAGTTTGAAATACACATGAAAAAAATGGCAGCGCTTCCCGTTAGAGGGAATCACTAAAAAAAAAAAAGGACAGAGAAAGGCTCACTGATAGAAGGCCACACACACTAGCTAGTTATACTAAAGCTAGTATCTATACTCCCCTCTTTAAACTATGCTATATAATAATAATAATAATAATAATAATAATAATAATAATAATAATAATAATAATAATAATAATAATAACAATAATAACAATAATAATAATAATAATAGATTTATCAGTCAATTGGCCTTTGATCCTGTCGGACATGTGCCTCCATTGGTAGCACGGGGCCGTTCGGTGACGCGGCTCCGCTCCAAAGACTCAATAATAATAATAATAATAATAATAATAATAATAATAATAATAATAATAATAATAATAATAATAATAATAATAATAATAATAGTGCTTCTCAGTCAATGGCGAATGCATTTCTGCACATGTGCCTCCATCGTCTCACCCGTGAGGGGAGTACGAAGATTTGACGATAGGCTCTACTGACACCCCCGCAAGGCAGCTCCAAGCAACAATAATAATAATAATAATAATAATAATAATAATAATAATAATAATAATAATAATAATAATAATAATAATAATAATAATAATAATAATATATTGAAGAGGAAATGCAAAATCATGCCGGTCAGTTTCACAAACTTTTGTGCAGAGTTTTTTCCACAGATTGTTGTGTACAGAAGAAAAGAATAGCATTCCCGCTCATTCTGAGCTGGGAAAAGAGCGGGAATGCTGTTACATCTTCTCGAAATGTCATGCTCTCAATAAAATCTCTGCACAAAAGTTTGCAAAACAGCAATCCAAAAACGAGTTTCATCGAATTGCTGGTTTGTGAAAAATAGATTAAGCTGGGTCGTGCAATGTTAGGAAATGACATTTATAGCTTCAACAAACACGTTGCAGCAGAAACATGCAAGGGATGACATGAGTTGAGAGTACGTACTAGGAAGGAAATGCAAAATCATGCCGGTCGGTTTTCACAAACTTTTGTGCAGAGTTTTTTCCATAGATTGTTGTGTACAGAAGAAAAGAATAGCATTCCCGCTCATTCTGAGCTGGGAAAAGAGCGGGAATGCTGTTACATCTTCTCGTAATGTCATGCTCTTAATAAAATCTCTGCACAAAAGTTTGCAAAACAGCAGTCCGAAAACGAGTTTCATCGAATTGCTGGTTTGTGAAAAATAGATTAAGCTGGGTCGTGCAATGTTAGGAAATGACATTTATAGCTTCAACAAACACGTTATAGCAGAAACATGCAAGGGATGACATGAGTTGAGAGTACGTAGGAAGGAAATGCAAAATCATGCCGGTCGGTTTTCACAAACTTTTGTGCAGAGTTTTTTCCACAGATTGTTGTGTACAGAAAAAAAGAATAGCATTCCCGCTCATTCTGAGCTGGGAAAAGAGCGGGAATGCTGTTACATTTTCTCGAAATGTCATGTTCTCAATAAAATCTCTGCACAAAAGTTTGCAAAACAGCAATCCAAAAACGAGTTTCATCGAATTGCTGGTTTATGAAAAATAGATTAAGCTGGGTCGTGCAATGTTAGGAAATGACATTTATAGCTTCAACAAACACGTTATAGCAGAAACATGCAAGGGATGACATGAGTTGAGAGTACGTAGGAAGGAAATGCAAAATCATGCCGGTCGCTTTTCACAAACTTTTGTGCAGAGTTTTTTCCACAGATTGTTGTGTACAGAAAAAAAGAATAGCATTCCCGCTCATTCTGAGCTGGGGAAAGAGCGGGAATGCTGTTACATCTTCTCGAAATGTCATGCTCTTAATAAAATCTCTGCACAAAAGTTTGATAATAACACGACCCTTTTTCCACACGTTCAAATTTCAGACCGGCCCGAGAAAAATTTTAAGGTTGAAGGCGCTGACTGGTAGTTATGTCTTTGGAATTCAACTCATTTTGCTCGTTTGTCAACGTGTAGGATCACTTTCTGACTCTGGCATGTCTACGAAGCACATTGCCAAGACTCTGCAAGCCATTCTCAAAAATTCGCGTGGGGAATTGTTCCTTAAAATCAACGGGTCTGCAGACGTGCTGCCCTTTGATTGTGTGGAGATTCCCCACGCCGTCTTTTGCAAGCATGATCTGGTATATGCTTGCTCACTTACTTACTTACTTATTTATTTAATGTGCAACATGCAGGGCAAAGGCGATTTGGAGGAGTTGGTCCGCGGCTTCAGCTACACCTGGAATGCACAAGGTATTATGTATGTATGTATGTATTTATAATGCATGCATCGTAGGGATCCTGCTCAAGAATAAGCCTGTGCCCTGGGACGACGGATTGGGAGAAGCTCCTCCCGCAAAAAGGCAGAAGAGACAGGAGAAGGAGAAGGAGAAGGAGAAGAAGGAGAAGCAAAAAAAGAAGGACAAAGGGAAGGAGAAGGAGAAGGAGAAGAAGAAGGAGGAGGAGAAGAAGAAGAAGGAGGAGAAGAAGAAGAAGAAGGATGAAAAGGAGAAGAAGGAGGAGGAGAAGAAGAAGAAGGAGGAGGAGGAGGAGAAGAAGAAGAAGAAGGAGGAGGAGGAGAAGAAGAAGAAGAAGGAGGAGGAGCAGAAGAAGAAGAAGAAGGAGGAGAAGAAGAAGAAGAAGAAGAGGGAGAAGGAGGAGGAGGAGGAGGAGAAGAAGAAGAAGAAGAAGGAGGAGGAGGAGAAGGAGAAGAAGGAGGAGGAGAAGAAGAAGAAGGAGGAGGAGGAGGAGAAGGAGGAGGAGAAGAAGAAGAAGAAGAAGGAGGAGGAGGAGAAGAAGAAGAAGGAGGAGGAGGAGAAGAAGAAGAAGGAGGAGGAGGAGAAGAAGAAGAAGGAGGAGGAGAAGAAGAAGAAGGAGGAGGAGGAGAGGAAGAAGAAGAAGGAGGAGGAGGAGGAGAGGAAGAAGAAGGAGGAAGAGGAGAGGAAGAAGGAGGAGGAAGAGAGGAAGAAGATGGAGGAGGAGGAGAGGAAGAAGAAGGAAGAGGAGGATGACCAGCTGAGTGGGTTTCCCCCTCTGGATTCGGGGAAGGTTCGCGTGTGGGCCCACAAAGGAATTTTCACATTCCTATCCGGATTAGATTATCAAGACTGGTATTATTATTATTATTGTTATTATTATTATTATTATTATTATTATTATTATTATTATTATTATTATTATTATTATTATTATTATTATTATTATTATTATTATTATTATTATTATTATTATTATTATTATTATTATTATTACTGGATACTGTAGCATAGTTTACAGAAAGGAGTTAGTTACTAGCTTTAGTATAGTTAGCTAGTGTGTGTGGCCTTCTATCAGTGAGCCTTTCCCTGTCTTTTTTTTTCGAGTATAATCCCTCTAACGGGAAGCGCTGTCATTTTTTTTATAATTTCATACTGTTATTATTATTATTATTATTATTATTATTATTATTATTATTATTATTATTATTATTATTATTATTATTATTATTATTATTATTATTATTATTATTATGGACACCGTGATAGCCCAGTGGTCAAGTTCTACCATCTGAGCCCTGTCGCCAGTTCGATTCCCGTCGGTGCCACCAGTATTTTCATTGAACATACCGGTCTATTTCTGGACCAGTATTTTCATTGAACATACCGGCCCGTCTGGAAGTGTTGGAACTGCCCTTGCGGGGGTGTCATTAGAGCTTATCGTCAATTCTTCGTACTCCCCTCACGGGTGAGACGATGGAGGCGCATGTGCAGAAATGCATCAGCCATTGACAGAGAGGCATATTATTATTATTATTATTATTATTATTATTATTATTATTATTATTATTATTATTATTATTTTATTTTATTATTATTATTATTATTATTATTATTATTATTATTATTATTATTATTATTATTATTATTATTATTATTATTATATTATTATTATTATGTGGCACCGCGATAGCCCAGTGGTTAAGGTCTACCATCTGGGACCTGTCGCCAGTTCGATTCCCGTCGGTGCCAGTATTTTCAAAGGATATTTTCTTTGAAAGTATTGGTCTGTCTGGAAGGCTTGGAGCTGCCTTGCGGGGATGTCAGTAGAGCCTATAGTCAAATCTTCGTACTCCCCTCGCGGGTGAGACGATGGAGGCACATGTGCAGAAATGCATTCGCCATTGACTGAGAAGCACTATTATTATTATTATTATTATTATTATTATTATTATTATTATTATTATTATTATTATTATTATTATTATTATTATTATTATTATTATGGACACCGTGATAGCCCAGTGGTCAAGTTCTACCATCTGGGCCCTGTCGCCAGTTCGATTCCCGTCGGTGCCACCAGTATTTTCATTGAACATACCGGTCCGTCTGGAAGTGTTGGAACTGCCCTTGCGGGGGTGTCATTAGAGCCTATCGTCAATTCTTCGTACTCTCCTCACGGGTGAGACGATGGAGGCGCATGTGCAGATTTGCATCAGCCATTGACAGAGAAGCACTATTATTATTATTATTATTATTATTATTATTATTATTATTATTATTATTATTATTAGCTTTTTCTTCTGTTCCTCTTTTATTATTTATTATTATTATTATTATTATTATTATTATTATTATTATTCAGCCCAATGGCCTCAAGGCGTTAAACTGTGACGCTAACTCATAACCCTTTGGTGGTAGATGCTGGGGAGGAGGGTCGTTGCGCGCGTAAAAGATCTTAAACTCCGCATATGCTGGTTGATAGCCCAGGACCCAGCAGACACCAGATTGTTATGGGTGGGGTTTTGAGGCAGCTCTAGCAACCGCGCTTGGTGTATGCACTTGCACATTCGGTGACGTCTTGCAAGAGGTTGCTGGGACTGCGGAATAACCTCGGCTTAGTGCAGTCTTGCCCTCAGGAGCTCCATCGGTGGCCCCGATCATCAGGCGAGAGACTGACACGGGGGGGTGGAGGACCTCGAACAAGGGTATTGGAGGCTTATGTCCGTTGAGGATATGCCATTAGCTGCATCAGTACGCCTCAGATATAGTATTATTATTATTATTTATTATTATTATTATTATTATTATTATTATTATTATTATTATTATTATTATTCAGCCCAATGGCCTCAAGGCGTTAAACTGTGACGCCAACTCATAACCCTTTGGTGGTAGATGCTGGGGAGGAGGGTCGTTGCGCGCGTAAAAGATCTTAAACTCCGCATATGCTGGTTGATAGCCCAGGACCCAGCAGACACCAGATTGTTATGGGTGGGGTTTCGAGGCAGCTCTAGCAACCGCGCTTGGTGTATGCACTTGCACATTCGGTGACGTCTTGCAAGAGGTTGCTGGGACTGCGGAATAACCTCGGCTTAGTGCAGTCTTGCCCTCAGGAGCTCCATCGGTGGCCCCGATCATCAGGCGAGAGACTGACACGGGGGGGTGGAGGACCTCGAAAAAGGGTATTGGAGGCTTATGTCCGTTGAGGATATGCCATTAGCTGCATCAGTACGCCTCAGATATAGTATTATTATTATTATTTAGGGAGTACATAGGCCATCGGTCCCTTTCCATGGGCTGATTGGTATAAAGCTCCTAGATTAATGTTCTATGCCGTCACTTCCTTTATTCCACCGATTGGTGTGGAGACTTTCCTTATGGAATGGAGGACTGGATGCACATGGCCTTTTGGCTCAGCAATTGGCAGACGATACATATTATTATTATTATTATTATTATTATTATTATTATTATTATTATTATATTGTTATTATTATTATTCGATAGCATAGTTTAGAGAGGGGAGTATAGATACTTAGCTTTAGTATAGTTAGCTAGTGTGTGTGGCCTTCTATCAGTGAGCCTTTCCCTGTTTTTTTTTTCGAGTATATTTCTTCTAACGGGAAGCGCTGCCATTTTTTTTTAATTTAAACTCTCTTTTTATTATTATTATTATTATTCCTCTTTTGCTGCTGCTTTAATTAGCTTGCTCTTTAAGTTCACATCCGAGGACAACAAACATCGGGAGGGGGCGCTCGCGCTCGACGTTGCACTTACAAAGTACAACAATTTCGAACTGAAGGCGTCCACGCAAGTGGAGACATGTGAGGGTGAAACTTCACCTTGTGCTCCCGGGTCTTTTTCCCTATAAGTATGAAAGATTTTTATAAACTGATTGTTTATTTTTTATTTGCAGGCTCTTCATTGTCTTTCCCATTGGTTGGCGCAAGAAAACTCCTGCGCAAGTCAATCGAGGTACTGTATGTTTTTCAAAATTCACAAGCTGCACATATTTTTTATACTTGGATGTTGCAGGATCGAAGCGCTTCATTTTTGCTGCGCGCGAGGTCGACACTGACGGCGATGGCAAGGCTGACGAAATCCAATATCAGCTCATGGGTTTTTTTGGTTTTAACCTTAAACACTCTTGCATGCTTGATCCGTCGCCGATGGACTTCGAGAAGCAGGTGAAGCCCGCGTGGCTCCTCTACGTCGGTAACCCCACGAACCCGCCTATGATTTGCAACTGGCGGAAGCGGGAGCTTTTGCTTCTGTACGAAGCAAACAAGGTCATTTCTTCTTCTTCTTCTTCTTCTTCTTCTTCTTCTTCTTCTTCTTCTTCTTCCTCTTCTTCTTCCATTTTTCTTTTTCTTCTTCATATACATGTTATTATTCTTTTTCTCCACCAGCTCCATCTTTTTTTTTTTTTTTTTTTTTTTTTTTTTTTTTGTTTTTGTTTTTGTTTTTTTTGGCATCTTCCTTTTCTTTATTTTGCATATTTACTGCATGCTCGCCTGAAACGTTAGAAGAAGAATCAAAAAAAGGGCCCGACTGAGCCTCGCTCTTCGGGCAGGCCAAAAAAACTGAGATTCGGTAGCAACATTGTATGTAATGAAAAATGAAGGATGTATGTAATATTGTTTGGTTCTTTGTGCAGAATCCATCGACGTCGACGATGTTCCAGACGTTCCAGACGTCCCTGAAGAAGAAGAGACCCCTGAGCCTCCTATGCCTAAGGGGTCCAGCAAGAAAAAGCCAGGTACTAGCAAATTTCATCTTTTTTTGTGTGCTTTTTTTTCAGTGTTTCTAATTTCTGACGTGACTAGGCAAGCCGAAGTCCAAAAAGCCCGCGGTCGACGCTGATGAAGTGGACATGTCGTTGGAGGTATAATCTTTCCTACTCCTTCTTCTTCTTTTTCTTTTTTTGTGAGGGGGGGGGCGGGGGGGGGGTCAAAAGGTCTCTTTGGGCGCCGCAGCATATAGTTTAGAGAGGGGAGTATAGCTACTAGCTTTAGTATGGCTAGCTAGTGTGTGTGGCATTCTATCAGTGAGCCTTTCCCTGTCTTTTTTTTTCCGAGTATAATCTCTCTAACGGGAAGCGCTGACATTTTTTTTTCAAACTTTATTATTATTATTATTATTATTATTATTATTATTATTATTATTATTATTATTATTATTATTATTTAGGGAGTACATAGGCCATCGGTCCCTTTCCATGGGCTGATTGGTATAAAGCTCCTAGAGTGATGTTCTATGCCGTCACTTCCTTTATTCCACCGATTGGTGTGGAGACTTTCCTTATGGAATGGAGGACTGGATGCACATGGCCTTTTGTCTCAGCAATTGGCAGGAGATATACTATTATTATTATTATTATTATTATTATTATTATTATTATTATTATTATTATTATTATTATTATTATTATTATTATTATTATTCTTTGTTGTTGTTGTTGTCGTTGCTGTTGGTTTGTTCTGCCACTGCCTTGTTCGCAAGAAATGAACGACTTCTTTCAAAACAACGGCGACCGGTATTGTATTCAGGGTAGTTCGTCCGCCGGCGTGTCGAAAGAAGTCGTTCAGGATCTTGTGAACAAGGCAATGTCAGAACAAGCCGCATCCATTAAGGAAATGCTAGCAGAAGAAAGAAAGTTGAGAGAGGAGGAAAGGAAGAAAAAAGAAGCGCAAGATCGGAAGGAAAAAGAGGCGCAAGAGAAGCGACAACGGGAAGAGGAGAGAAGAAAGAGGAAGAATTCGAAGAAGGAGAAGGAGGAGGAGGAGGAGGAGGAGGAGGAAAGCTCAGAAGAAGAGAACGAGAGAGTGAAGAAGAAGATGAAGAAGAATAACAAGAACAAGAAAAACTATGATGATAATGATAACAACAACAACAACATCAGCAACAACAACAGCAACAACAACAACAACAACAAAAATAGTAAGAGCGAGAGAGAAAGCTTGCTGGAGGATCTCATCGCGCGGATGGCAGCTGGCGCTCTGTCTGCTGGTAACTCACCTTCCACCCCCCAACACGGCACCGGTCTCACCGCTCCCAGCTCACCTAACGCATGGGAGTTTGTTTTAGCATCGCTTGCGCTGACTCGGCGCTAACTTCAAATGCACGCACCAGGTAGTTTGCATAGCTTTCACTTTTCTCCTTCATCTGAAAGATGTTTGAATTTGTTTTGTGTTTTTTTCTTTGTAGTAGTGTAGTATTAATCGTAATTTTTTGCACTGGCAGGTTTGTTATGGTCGAAAGCGTGATTAAGAACGTTTGTCGCGTGCAAGAGTTAAACAAACTTCTAATTTAGTTAGTATGATATTACGGAGTTAGATTTATTATTTTTTTTAGTAATTAAAGAAATTTTGTTGTAGAATCTATGTATTTTGCGTGGCGACATCGCACTTCTCTTCCTCCCCCGTTCCCCCCTCCCCCCTCCCCCCCCCCCGGGGGGAATTTATTGTAGGTAAAAGCAATGTTTATTATCATAATAAAGTAAAATGCTTAATGTAAACAAAGATAAACAAACTTAAAAGCAAATTCTGCATGTTGGGCATTGTTATCATCATAGATTCATAGTAGCCGGGACTATGAAAAAGGAGAAAGATTACCGTGTCGGACCGGTTCCTGCCCACCTCTGAAGATGAAGTTAAAGTGTATTACAATTAATAAAAACATGTTTTAATATTATTTTTATATGTTCTGCAATCAGTGAATTGATTTCCTTTCATTTCCACACGTTTTCAAAAAAGTCCATATACTTATGGAAAATTTCGGAAAAAGGGATACCCCCAAGATTGTCGAATGTTTAGTTGTATGTAGTCATTCCGACCATAAACGCTGTGAGATACCGACATGACTCATTAAGAGGGATTTGCCAAAACCCGCTCTTAAGATCAAGCGTAGTATACACCTTCGCATGCTTGAGCCGGTTGATCCCCTTCCTGAGATCCGGTACCGGTGTCTCGATCTGCTTCAGAATCTTATTGATCCTATAGTAATTGATACACATACGTAAGGACCCATCCGGCTTGGGCGCCATACGCACAGGTGAAGACACCTCCGATAAGCGTGCCTCAATGATGTCCTTCTCCAAAAGCTCCTGAGTGATTTCCCGAGCCATCCGATCCTCGTGATAGCTCATACGTGACGGTCTCCTGTGACCCACCACGTCTTCACCCAGCTTCCGTCCAAAGTTAGCCTCGTAACCCCGAACAGAGCCCGCCTCAAGAGGCCCAAAGACCTCCATATTATTCTCCAAGATACCCTTGAGGGCATCTCGCTCCTTCATAGTACGTTCCCAAGTACTATATTTCTCCGCAATAGCCTTTTCCGCGGCTATCCTAGCCTCTCAATCTCCTTATGAGAGGCCTTACGTGATAACTGCGCCACATCCTCCATCGGAATAGGCCGCTCATCCTCACGTACCATCGTCCCATGGTACCTAGTTTCCTCCTTGCCTCTCCACTGGGCAAGCTGTGCCACATGATCTATGATAATGGCATATTGCATTGCATGCGTGCGGTGATATATACCCGATATCCAAGAGAAGGCTTGCTTTCTCACATCCGCCATCTCACGTTGCATTAACTTGGCCCCATAAGCCAACGCCTTCTCCTTCGTCCCCAATCGTAAAGCCAAGACCAGCGTATGGCCTCTATGTGGGATCGGGACCGGGTCATCAATAAGATGATCCTCTATATCCTGCCACCACATTTCCGTCCGAGTTCCCACTGGGATGAATATAGTGAAATCATCCACCGATAGCCTGTTTTTCAAGACCTCCTTAATGGCCTTGACTCCCTTAGGGAAAAACAAATTATCATCCCAGTGACTCTTCAAGAAGGCTTCTACGATCGGCTTAGGCTGCTTGACCGGCAGCTTATGTTGGGTAACATTCCAAACCACATGAGACGTCGTGGTCGAATGCACATCTATATAGACATTCTGATCACCGGCATCCTCCATGCCCGCAATCGTACCCCGCAACAATTCAGCTTTTGCTGCGTAGAGGTGTTCCAACCTCGCGTCTATCGCGGCCACTACCGCCTCATCCTTTGCGGAATCCCTACAGTCCACGTTCACGACCCTCACGTCGCGTGGGTCCCTGTAGGCCCAGCCAAAGGTTGTGGTCATGACATATTCCGTCTCCTGTATCTTGTCGTCAGAATTGTCAGCAACCACACTTGCTTCCCCAGAGTCCCCCGACTCTACTGTGCATACATGGAAGAACGAGGCTGTTACAGGCTCCTGAATGTGGGGTGTGACCGAAGGCTCCGTGCCCTCGGACACCACCTTTGTCCACCCCCAGTCAGCGCGCATGACTGGTGAGACACTCACATCCAAATCGTGCGCTACCGCACATTGGCCTTCCCGCCGTAAATGTTCATACGGTACTACCTCGTACCGCGGAGCCACCTCGGATCCACCGTACTGCACCACGTTCAGATCCGTATAAATCCGAGCGTGCATTCGTCTGAGGTTCCGCAGCCCCAACAGGAGACCACCAGCAAAGGCTGGGACGACCCAAAACCGATGAGAGAAAGACTTCCCGTCTTTCAAAAGGAACGTAAGCATGACTGACCCTGAGACCCCGGTCATGCCTCCCACTCCCTTGATCCTCAACCGACACGGCCGAAACCCGTGTCTAAACCATGGTTCCCTGCTCCATAGTTCAATAAATTCCTTCCCGAGTACATTCAGAGATGCCATTTTATCATTGCCCACAATGCATTCCTGCTGTACATCCTCAATAAAAATTTTAGTGAATAATAAAGGCAATTCAGCTTTCCCCGGGCCACACCCGTCCGCTGAAAGTGCTTCATAACCACCAAAATATTTACTATCAAGCGCCTCCGACGCTAACTCCACATTAAGGTCCGTGCCTTTATTCATCACCGGACATAGAGTGTCCCTGTGACTATCAAGGTCCTCAACCTGCTCATTCTGTCCATCCTGGCCTTCCAAGGCCACCGCGTCCGTAGCTTCCTGGACTCCCCGCGTTACCACGCGTGTCCTATCATCAAATCGCAGGTCATGAGTAACCATGTCGCCTCCGTGGCCGACAGGCAACTCACCCGACTTATTCTCCCTCCCGACCTCCGAGTCAGGCGCTGGGATTGCCTCCTGGGATCCCTGGCCCCGCACTTGCATTAATGCTTTGCCCTGCACATTCACCAACATGTCCACTAGCGTTATACTAAACGCCATACCCTGGACTTGTTGCTGCGGAGGCATCTGCCCTCCGACGGTCCCCTGACCGCCTCCCATCGGCATACCAGGAGCAGGCAAGATTGGTGCTGGAGGGATGTAAGACTGTCCCCCATAAGCAACCACCTGCTGCTGTGGCTGCCCTTGGTAGAACTGCTGCTGCATCGGCTGCCCGTAGCCTACTGGTATTATTACTGTAACTGCTGCCCCGGAGCTGGACCCGCATAGTAAGCACCTGCTCCCGCCTGCTGCATATGCGATGAGGGAAAAGTTCCCGCACCCCCCCCATACACATTTGCATTAGGAAAAAGGGAACTACCCTGATTGCCGCCCCACTGCGGGCTCCGATTTGAGTTGGGACGTTCCCGTGAATCTGAACGCCCTCCCCGACGTCGCGGTGGAGATCGATCTCGGCTCCGCTCCGGTGACCTATCTCGATTCCGTGAATCGCGTCGTCCTCGGTCGTATCCGCCACGAACATGCCCTCCTCGATCGTATCCTCGTCGATCTCGGGCTTCATCCCTCTCGTCGTAATGACGACCGCCCGATACATGAGTGACCTCACGATCACTACGGTTCGATCTGAACAATCAAGTCTTTATTAAGATGGCGAAAGAGATTCAGACGGACACAGAGGTATGGGAATACCTCCTCAAGGGTACTGGACAGTCTACCCCTGAGGCCAGTCCGGAGATATGGAACGTGGATGAAGACGTGTTGGGGAAAGTCATGCGTCGAGTCCAGAAAACCATCATCGATGAGTGGAAGTGGTCGGGTCCGAGGTCAGGGACTCCCACTCAAGGTAATCAGAACCAGGGGGGAGGGGATGGTGCGGGACCATTCGAGCCCGGGGATGAAGTTTATTGGGGCCTAGGGTACTCGCGCAGGGGACCTCAGTTCTATGGTCAGAGACCCCAAGGGGGGCCGGGGCGAGGTCGTCAACGGTTCCAGAGGTCATACTACAACCCCAGGGTGCATAGGCCGTTGTGCATGAAGAAGGCGGGAGCCTTGTGGCTCAAATCGGGAGCCATGTGCAAGAGCAATTGCCAGAATTTTCATCCTGAAGGCTGGGATGACTCGGTGCAGAAGGAAGTCTTGAGGAAGGTACGCTACGACTATCCAGTGGGTCCCTTCCATGGCTTGTTGAATACGAATAAGTATTCGCAGGAGCTCAAGAACCTTCAGGATCGTGATCGGAAGGCATACGATCAGAAGGGATGGACGGATCCTGGTGAGGCACCTTATTTGAAGGGTGAATGGGAAAAGTTCAGGGTATGGAACCCTCTCACTTCAGATGGCGACGACGCACCGGCGTCTATGGGAAGAGATATCCCGGGCAGGCACGGGAATGAATCC
Organism: Paulinella micropora; assembly: GCA_019918135.1. Lineage (NCBI taxonomy): Eukaryota > Cercozoa > Imbricatea > Euglyphida > Paulinellidae > Paulinella > Paulinella micropora. Next base: position 6,655 of record WBZZ01003723.1, on the reverse strand, counting down.
GTGGACCCCTCATGGAATTTACGGGGGTCATCGGATGCGTCCTCAGCAAGGTCGGCTGCTAGTTCTTCGTCGAGCTCGTCGTCTAGTTCGAGCGATCGGTCGGATCGAGGGCACCTTGACAACCGACGTAGTCGTTCAAGGTCAAGAGATCGTCAATGCCACAGCCGTCAATTTGAAGGCTTCTGCATGTGTGAGCATAATCACCATGTCCATTATCCTCTGGAACATGTAGTGGAGTACAGGCTTCTTATTCACCATCCACTTGACCTCCGCCTGCAGCTGACTGACCTCCTGTGACTTAGAGGCAAAAACATGGCAGCCCATCTTCTCTGCGAGCATCAGACCAATACTATCGACACACATGGCGTCGAACCGAGTAGACTGCAGCTTGCCCCAAAAAGCTGCCCACACCTCGCTTTGCATAAGCCATTCGTTGTCCACCGATGACTGACAACGAAAGAACCTATCAGCCACTATGGCCACATCCTCAGGCGTATAAATGTTAGCTGAACGACAGACCCGACGTACCTCTGTCAGCCACATACGAAGCTCAGAGATATGCCTAGGAATTGCAACCTTCTGATTGTCCAGAGCAAAAGCCTTCTGGTCACCCAGAAGGCGGTCCACATCCTTCTGGTGACGCTCAATAGTACGACGTCGTTCCTCGTCGTTCTTTTCCATCTTACGGTTCCATGACGAAACCGCAAGCTTTCGTCGTTCTGCCTGGCCATCCCAAGCCACAGCAAAATGATAAAAAGCTTTGGCCATATAAACGATGGCATCCACTACCAGCAATCGTTCCAACGTGACGAGATTTTCAGACGATCCCGCTGTAGCCCAAGTGGGCTTTGTCCCTGAGACTGCCTTGTCCCAGAAGCCATCCATTGCGTCGAAAATGGGCGTGAACACGTCGTCTATTGAGAGCACTTTAGCCCCAACACCACTCTTGGGCCGAAAAATAAAGTTGCCCATTGCGTGCACAGTGGGTGACACTCTGGCCCAAACCTGACTGTGAAACTGAGCAAACTTTTGCACTTCAGTCCATCTTGGATGCCCTTGATCCAAGACATCCCAAGACGGCCAACAGCCAACCAAGTCGTACACAGGCTGTCCGTGACGTTTGACAAAGTCACGAGAAAGGTCTCCAGCCATGGCAGTGGTGCCCCAGGCTTCAGCTTGGACTTGTCCCAACCTCGCTATATTGAGATCGACCATTCCCTCCGTTGATGCCATCAATCTGGACGCATCCAGCCTCTCAGGCGTCCAGTAGTGGGTCCCCATGCCCACAGCTTCTGCAATCTGAACCACCATCTCTGGTGCCACCATAACATTGGCCACTGTGGTGCGTCCGATCACAAGTGTGTCCCACACGTTCCTCGTCGAACCAGGCGAGATAGCATTAATGCATTGTCTGACCGTCTGCAATGCCTTTGTGGACGGTAACTGGTCCGCCCAACTATCACCTGTGAGACGAAACTGCCACATCGTCTTCAAATCGTCTTCCAGACGAGCAGAGATGAAGTGCAAAGAGGGAGGTGTTCCCCCTGTTGTCGACGAACTCGACGCTGTGAGGGCTCCTGCCCCCATAAAACGTGTACCAAGAGAGGAAGGTACCAAAGACCCACCCCCCCCTAGTATACGCTGGTGTAGAATAAGGGCTGCTTGCTGTCAACATCCTCCTCCTAATCTCACGTGGTAACATATCGAAATGAGAAAGAGAAGAGAGATGTGAGAAAGCAACAAATGACACACACAGCACACACACACAACTGCTCCACACACAGCTTATGAGTTATGCTGGTGACACCTGTTTCCTCCAACCGAATACAAAACAAATGTGCGTGCTCCTACACCTCACACACAATCTGTTTCTATCCCTCTCCCCCTAAGGAGAGCTCAACTGTCTAAAGCAAAACTTGAAAAAGGTCAACACCCTTTTCTGTCGGAAATTCCGAGGTGTCAAAACCTCAAGAAAAACAAGGCAAGAAAAACGTGAGAACTTGAGCTTTTCGTGAACCTCACGAAAAGCAAAAGCAAAACCCCGTTCAATTTTTGTTATTGGCTCCAGATGTAACCGGAACAGCTACTCTGACACTTAGTCGTACCTCAACTGTAGAGGGGCAGACCAAGCATAAGAGTCAAGTAACGACAAGCCGGACAACACTTGATGCCACTATGTAATGTACGGGCCGGCCGACAGAACTATGAAACGAAAAAAGCATTGAATTTGCCGAATATGTTAAGTGCAATAAGTTGTGGGCTAGGTATTACGAACACTGAATTATTTGAGAATGGCAAAAATGAACTGGCTGAATTGTTGGATACTGATGAAGAATTAAGGATTGCTAAGCGAATTGAGAAATCTGGAAAAGTAGTTATAATAGAAAACAACAAGATAACACGAGATAAACAAAAGAAAAAAATAACAAGCGAATACTTAGAAAAGATATTTAGTTTTACATATACGAAAAGACAAGTTATCGGAATTGTAGAGAATGCGATTGAAACTAGACCTTTTGGATTAAAAAAAAAATAAAGATGATAAATAATTAATTTTTTTCCATAAAATTTTTTACCACTCTATATAGACCAATGACCACCCTCACCAAATTATGTGAGAAGTTTGAGAAACTCTCTATTGAAAATAAAAAAGAAACATTTTCTCTTACCGATGTTAAAAAGATAAATACTGATGAAATCCAAATGATTGAAAATGCACAGGCAGGCAAGCCAAGTGATATTTTTCCATTCGGTAAGTATAAAGGTAAGAAAATTCAAGATGTAGCGGTTATTGATAAGCCATACCTTGAATGGGTTATGAAACAGCCGTGGTTTGAGAAATTTACTGACATTAAAAGTGAAGTGAAAAAATATATTTGATAAAAAAAATAATATAATAATATAAGATGACTGACCTGAACACAAAACAAGACTGCGTGAATGAAATTAAAAAATGGAACCTTGACGGCGAAATAAAAAAGCCGACAATTAAATGGACTAAGCCTGACATTGTATCTTTCTATGAGCAATACAAGCCGAGGGACGACAACGTGAAAGTAGCTATTCCGTTGGAGGCTACACTAGCAAAAATTATAATGGAGGAACCAAGCACTCCTTTTAAGGCGACTGATTTAAAAGAGACTGGAATTACCGAAATCAAGGCTAATGTTGGCGAAGAAATAGCGAATGCTACATGTACAGAAGAAGGATGTATATTAAATAAAGCACCTTGTAAAGAGTGTAAGAAAAAAATGTGTTATCAGTTTCAATTGACGATGATAGATTTTGCGATGTGGCATGTGTACTTTCATTTCTAGAAAAAAAATTAAGAAATGAATGAAGTTAGAAAAAATAATTTTATCAAGTATTTTAAAAAGTGATATTTGAAAATCCACACTTCCATTTTCGTTTTTTTTTTTTGCTTTCATGGGTCTTCTAACCAAGTAAAAGCATACTGAATACTTATAGTCTGATTTGTAGTAGCCTGTGCTGTTATAGTAAGCCTTTTGCTTGGAAACATATCATCTAAATCATAATCATTAAAATCAATGCTTTGAGCATCATTCGTATTAACAAATACAACGGCGATAGTATTTCCGCCAGCAATAGTTGCGGTAGTATCAAACGAAACCAGACTTGTATTAGTATTGTTTTCAGCATAGACAGCACCAGTAAGGGTAGCATTTTTTATTACTTTAATGATTACACCAGATTTACCATCTGTATTTAAGACATTTAGCAGTCTAGGATACACTATACTATAATTAGCAATGGTGTTTCCGATAATATTAGTATTATTCCTCATAGTAAAAGCATGAGTTGCTACATTCGTCGTATTTGCTGTTCTTTCATAAATAAATGGAATACCTCTTATGATTTCAGTTCCTTCAATAAAGCATCCAACACTGGCAATTCTAAGATTTTGGATTTGCGGATTAGCGCCAACGGATAACGAAGCCAAGAATGGTAAAGTAGTATTATTAAGAGAAGGAGCAGTTTTGCTGTTAGCATAGCGTATAGCATGGACTAGTTGAAATAGCCCCGTGTTCGGATTTTCAATATAAAATGATATCTGACCAAAACCTAAGTATTGGTATTTAATCTGAAATACATTACCCTTACTGAAATCAATGGCTGGTAAGTAATCGCTTCCATCTGCTTTATCTACATTCCATTGACTTTGTTTAACATCGATAATGACATTGGAGTTGTTTAATTGGTATATTTTCATTACACCATTTTCTCTTGAGAAGAAAAATCCGTCCGTCAAGAAGGAATCACCAATACCTACATAAGATGAATATCCGCCTGCTTCATTTGTATTCCACAAGGCAGTAAATCTGACACATACACCCATACCAGCACGATATTTAATTTTTTTTTTCAATGAATAATCTTGAACCTCCAGCAGCCTGTGTTGTTAGATATGCCATAGCACTCTTTTGCTCTAATGTAGCATTAGTAGTGCTTGTGTTCCACTTAGAGGTATTTACATTATACATAAATGTTTCTTGTATAATCGGTGTGTATTGTGATGTTGCTAATTCTCCAAATGCTGTTTTTTCAACATCAGTCTCAAGAAACCCATCATGCCCTACTTTTACATTTACGAAATCTCCGTCTGGATTTTGTGCGATTAAGTTTCTTTGGTGGGACATTGTAGGTCTATATTATCAAAAAAAAATTATTTTTATTTTATTATTCTTTTTTAACTCATCAAAATTTCAACTCCTTTAACAAGCACACTACGTTGAAGAATGGCGAATGTGTAATGGTTAAGATTATTTACGCCAGCACCACTCGCATTATTATTTGTAGTTGAAACGAATTCATATCGCCTCTCAGTGTCTAGGCTTAAACCGCTCACCTCATAGCCGTCTGTGTCCTTATCGCACAGCGGGCGGTTATTGTCCCAAGTATCTACGTGGAACCAGTTGTAATGATAAACATCGCTGTTTAGGATAGCACTTCCTTTCAACTTATCCTTCAAAATCATATAGTCTTCATTCTCAGAAGTGTCAATGTCAAATTGTTGAAGACGAGAGCCGTCAAGGGTTGTATAATAAGAAATAATTTTAGCATCCGCCCTGTTGTCATTATCAAAAGAAGTATTAGCACTCTCAGTGAAATGAAAGGCTGAAGTATAAATACGACGAATTCTTTCACCCTGCGAGCGGTTCATCTTAATAACATAGTTCTGTTGGTTTGTTTGAAGACTTTGTTTCCAAGCGATAGGATACTCAATCTTAAATGGAAAGCCTTCACCCGCAATCTTTTGCTGGACACCGAGGATTACATTTGGGTCAGTCTCGACAGCAAGGAATAGATTTAGGTTAGAGACGATAGCACCAGAGGTTGTAGCTGCAGCACCAGTGGCAATAGAACTCACATTAGTGCCATAGAATGAAGAGCGGTTGGTTTCAGCCCACACAATCCGCAAATCCGAAATTTCATTAAACCCAATAGTCTTATCCAGTTCAAAAATAGTACCAAACAGCATACCCAAAGGAAACTTAGCATTAATAACAGGGGTGGCAGTATTATCACCCCCACCTTCAAAATAACTTAGCCTCCTCGAAAGGAACATTAACAAGGCTATAGGTTCCAGCAGTGCTATCAGCGAGAGCGGTATCATCGTGGCGACGGGCATTAACAAGAGGCACTTTGTAGTTTGCTTGAACTGCAACCTTAAGACCTGCTACATCTGCTGCATCAGTAATTGCCTTTCTTTCTGGTACAGTTCCAATTTCAACTTTTCCCGCATTACACTTTTGAAGCATAGCACCGCTAGCCACACCAGCACCATGATTTTCAAGTGCCATAAATTTTTCATACTTCATTTCTGGTTTCCATATCACCTTAGTGTAGTTTCCCACATGTTGAAGATTACACAGATACTGCCCGCTTCGGCTTCGCAATTCAATAGTTTTAATCATAGACAGACAATCCATATAGATACGATTGTAGCGACCCGCACCACCCGCACCAGACGGAGTGTAAGTAAATCGCAACACACTCCTCGCAAGGTTTAAAGGACGAGTAGGAATTTCAAATGTGTTTTCCATACCACCAGCAGTAGTAAGTGCGACAGGTTGCGAGCCTTCACGAGTGGTAAGTTTAGTTAATTCATACTTACCAGTGAGCAGTTCCTTAGGTTCTCCTCCGTATTGGACAGGCATTTTTTGTTTTGTTTTTGAAGTAGTGTAAATTAACTAATTCACGAGAATATATTTATACAAAAAAAAAAAATTAAATCAAAAATAATTATCTAGATTTCAACAAATTGAAGAATGAGTTGAATGAATTAAAATAATTAGTTTCACGATAAACCAGTAATGTCATAACTATTCCCAAACCATTAAGATTTATTGTTTGGTCATTTTCGTCTGTCAAGTAAAACCTGAATACATTGTTTGAACTCGCAGATAATGTCTTCCCGTATTCACTACCAGAGCCGTCATAAATGACAGAACCAAAAGGAATTTCGTTGGCTGTGTATATTTCTTGAAGCACATGATTATCACCTTCATTCACCAAATCAGATTGAAGATACAGAGTTTTTCCACCAGTTAAAATAATTACATTTGGCGATTTAATTAAATCATTAGCAAAGAAATATGTTGAATTTCTATCAAAACCCATTACCTCGTGAATA
>WBZZ01003722.1:52500-63750 GCA_019918135.1 Paulinella micropora | reverse complement strand
AGGCAGACGGCGTTGCAGCAACTCAAACATCTCAAATTCTTCGGCAGAGGGGTCAATGTGGCCCTTGGGCGCAGGTTCAGGGACAGGGAACGTGTCCGAAGGCTTATTCGCATCCTGGGGAAGCGGCGGTCCGGAAGGAGGAAGCTGCGACGGGATATCGCGTCTTGCCTCTGCATGAAGAATGTGTTGATGATGTGCAGGTGGTGTCTTCGGAATTGGCTGCCGATGCACCTAAGAGTGTGTCTGAGTGTGCTGATGTGCATGTGGTGCCCCTGCATTCGGCGGCCAGTGCAGTGGGGCACCAACCTGCGCAAGCACCTGCAGAGGGGGGCAGCACGAGGGCGGAAGCCAAGCGCGGCCGTCGGGTCCGGAAACGAGCCAAGAAGCACCGCTCCAAGCAGTTCGATACCGGCTTCAAGCTACTCGTCGCGAGTCACAACTGGCAGGGTAAAACGGGATACGACAACGTAGGCACGGCGGAATGGGCATCATTCTACAATCACGAGGGCTGGCTAGTCATCGGGGCTCAGGAGCACCGCATGGGCAAGACGCAACTTTCCAAATGCAGCCTGGATGGATTCCGGATTTTTGGAAAACCTGCGGAGGTCAGCGAGAAAAATCGCTGCAAGGGTGGGGTTCTATTCGCGGTGGCTAACTTCCTTGGTCCGTATTGCAACCTGGTCTCAGCCCCCGTCGACCACCGGCAGCAAGTGTGGCTGCGTATCGCCTCGGGTGTTACCGGCGCTCAGGATATCTATGTGGGCAACGGCTACTTTCCCCAGGAAACGCAGGAAGAAGAGTCGTCAGAGGCGTATGCGGCCTGGCAGGCAGCTATAGCTTTTTTTGGAGCCAAAGGTCTTGTGGTCACGGTGGCGGATGCCAACGCGAAGCTCGGGCCGGCATGCAGCCGAAAAGAGGAGGGCATCGTCGGTCAGCACGGGGAGGTCGATGATAAGGGAGCACCGGTACGTTCGGAGAACGGCAAGAGACTCGCGGCTGTCCTCGTCGCTACGGGCCTGCGAAATCTGAGCGGCTTCTCGTGCCCAGTGGAAGGGTCCTACTGGTGGTCCCGGCGTGAGCAGCGCGGCATGGGCACAGGCAAGCACCTCCTCGATTACATCTGCGCGTCGCCTGGCTTGGCATCTGGAGCAAAGTTCGGAGTATGCGAAGATGATCTTGATACGGACCACAAGGCAGTATGGGCCGAACTGACGTGGAGCGGCCAGCGCCAGCCAAAGCGGGCTGCGAAACCTTACAGGTCCTTTCGTGTTGATAAGCTTATTGGTGCTGGTGTCTCGGGTAATGATCACGCTGCGAAGCAAGCGCTGGATTATCTACGCGACAAGTTCGATGACGTATTCCAGCATTGCCTACAGAAGCTTGGAGTGCATCAGCTGCCTGAGCTTGACCTATCGGGTGGTGCCGACAGCCAACGGGTGGTAGATGACGTCACCGAGCGAGTGGCGCAGTCCTTCCGAATGGCGGCGCACCGGGTCCTTGGCTCCAGATGTATACGACCCCGTTTCACCAACAATTGGTTCGATGGGGAGCTAGTAAAGGAGCTCATTCAGCAGCGCCGGGAGGCCTACGCAGCATACAGGAGGGATGAATCGAATGCGAAAGCCCGTCTGAATTGGCTACGGCTCCGCAAGCAAGTTCGGAAGGCAACTCGGGCCAAGAAGTCCGCCTCCTTCAAGCAAGTGCAGGAAGAAGCGGTCAAATGTCAACGCGAGCAATCCTCAAAGCGCTTTTGGCTACTCGCGAAGCGGCTTGGCGGGGCACGCAGAACGAAGGTCTCCGCGCCGGTGCAAAGGGAGGATGGCTCACTGGCGTGTACGCTGCCGGAAAAGGTCGCTCGGTGGGAGGAATTTCGGAAAAATTCGGTGAAGCCACGGGAAAATCCGGCAAGTGCGGCTGTTGTGGTGGAGTGCTGTGCAGAAGCAGGCTCGCTGGAGTGGGAGGAAGCCGAAGCTAAGCGGCAGTTCCACTGGAACGATCGCTTCAGAGATGAGGTGGCCCGGGCTATGAAGGAGCACGAAGTAGGTGAAGACACTTGCGAAGAGCTGGACAAGCCGTTCACGCAAGAGGAGGTCCTTGCAAGGCAACGTGCCCTGAATAACCACAACGCTTGTGGCGAGGACAAAGTGAAGAACGAGATGCTCAAGTAGCGCCTACATCAATGGCTACTTAACGCAGTACTTCAACTGGATTCGAGAAGCCGAGAGGACTCCAAAAGCTTGGGGCAAGGGAATCATCGTCAACATCCCCAACCCTACGGATCCTGACAACTGGAGGGATATCTCGATTATTAGTTGCCTTGGTAAGCTGTATCTGTCCTTATTAGCTACTCGTCTAACGCTCTTCGTGGATGGCCCGGATAAGCTACGTCTAGAGCAGGGAGGCTTCCGCCCGGGGCGTCGCACTACAGATCAGGTCTTTACCCTTTGGCAGAGGTTGAAGGGGCGTCAGCAGCAGAAGCGGGAGTCGTATGTCCTGTTCGTCGATCTACGCAAGGCTTTCCCGTCTGTTTGGAGAGATAGCCTATTTGAGAGGCTCTGGAAGCTGGGTGTAAGGGCAAGTTCTGGCGCACGCTACGCAGGTGCTACGAGCAGACTTCGTCGCAAGTGCTAGTTGATGGAGCACTCACCCCCGAAGTACTGGAGGGTTTAGGCGTCCAACAGGGGTCCCCTCTCTCTCCCACACTCTTCAACGTCTTTATGGATGAGCTGTGTGATCGGCTGGCGAGTGCCCTCAAGATCACGGATGTGAAGCGGCTGAACGACATCAAGGCACTTCTATACGCGGACGACGTGGCCCTCATCGCTCACAGTCGCACCGAGCTCCAGAAGATGGTCAATGTTGTGGCCAAGTTCGCGGAAGATTACCGGCTGAAAGTCAACTTGAAACCCGGCAAGACGGAAATCATGCCCATTTACACGTCGAGCAAGGCGAAACGACCAAGTATCAGGGAGCGAGGTGAGCCCGTGGTGTGGTTTCGCGGCCAGAAGCTTTGTGTCACCAGTCAGTGCAAGTACCTGGGAGTGGTTATCACCGACGACCTGAAGTGGAAGGAGCAGGCCCTGCGGGCTACGCGTGTCACTGAAGTCGCCACCGCAGGTTGGTACTCTTTGTGGTGTGCAGGTGAGATACAAGCTAGGTATCGTCTCATGTGCTGGAATCGACTTGTGAGAGCCAAGCTGAAGTACGCCTTCGATGTCTGGCGTGCCCCCGTATCGCGGCTCACCAAGCTGGAGGCAGCAATGCTGCGCCCCATGAGGATGATTCTCGGCATCAGCCCTAAGACAAGCAAGTGGATTACACTCTTTCTGGCGCGCTCTTTGAGTGCGGAGCGTTTGCGGCGGGCGGCGCAACTGAAGTTCTATGGACGGCTGCGTGTTCTACCGGAGGAGCGATTTCCTGTCATCGCATCTCAAGTCAAATCCGACTGGACTGCGGAGGCCGAAGGCGCTATCAGGGACTAAATGGATCTACAACAAGGGCTTCAGGAGCTCCTAAATAGCTCAGAGAAGGACCTCGAGGGTTGGAGTTCGACTGTGGACAAGTGGGCCCTTCAGCAGGACGTCAAGATGGTGCAGCAACTGAAGTGGGACAAGCGAGAGGCAGGCAGCGATCTTACTGATGGCCTGCGAGTCATCCTAAGACAAGTCTTTGGAACTAAGGAGTTCCCAAGATGGGTAGCCCTTGATGATGCGCATTATAATCTGCTTCGGAGAAGGTTGCTCAGCTGCAACAACCGCCTTCGGTTGTACCGCAGCAAGTTGGTCAGTGGCATGTCCCCTCGCTGCTTCTGTTGTCATGATGATGTCAATGAGTCCCTTGCGCACTTCTTATGGGATTGCCCCATGCATGAGGCGAGACGTAAGCAGCTGTTGCTGAGTATGGCAGAGGCTCGGTGGCATGGCTGTGGGGGGTGCTGAGGGGGATGGAGGGAGTGAGGAGGGTGGTGAGAGGGTGGTGAGGTCGTAGGCGGTGAGGTTGTGGTGGAGGATGTGTTGCTTGGGCGGGAGCGGGAGGGCTCTGTGCGGCAGGGTTGGGATGATATGTCGCCTGCGGATCAATCACGATTGTTTTGTAAGTTTTTTCAGGGAAGTCGCGCTTCCGCAGTAACTTTAGGCTTGCTGCGTTGTTAGGGGTTACAGCGTTGCGTCCCCCTCCAAAATTGGATGTGTTGTTTGGATCATATGTGTCTGAGTGTTGGTCTGCTAGGGAGGGTAAAAGGGAGGAGCTTGGGGTGGAGGATGGGGGCGAGGAGGTGATTGACCTCACTGAGGTTCCATCAGCTTCTGTCCCACCCTCTCCCCCAAGTGACGTTGATGTTGCGCGGCCGTCCGCGCAGTGTGGACGTCCTGGCTAGAGAGAGGGGTTCGGGAGCGCAGCGTAGTGTCTCCGAGTTCTTCTCTTCAGCTAACACCCTCGCATCTAGCTCTTCATGCACTTCACAGCCCCCATCTGCCCCTGCTGTTGCTGTTGCTGCTATGTCTGTTTGGTGTTCTGACAATGCGTTGGGATCGGCTGACCCCGGTGACCCAATGGAGGCACATGTCCAGGATCTGGATCTGATGCTATAGTCTGAGGAAGCCTATTATTATTATTATTATTGTTAACATACCGCTCCGTCTGGACCAGTATTTTCATTGAACATACCGGTCCGTCTGGAAGTGTTGGAACTGCCCTTGCGGGGGTGTCATTAGAGCCTATCGTCAATTCTTCGTACTCCCCTCACGGGTGAGACGATGGAGGCGCATGTGCAGAAATGCATCAGCCATTGACAGAGAAGCACTATTATTATTGTTATTATTATTATTATTATTATTACTATTAGTATTATTATTGTTGTTATTATTATTACTTCTATATAGCTTCAGTTTCTGTGTATTTGTAAATATATGTATGTATGTATATATATATATATATATGTATATATGTGTGTGTGTGTGTGTTCTAGTTTCAAATCGTACCTATCTAACTTACCACCTTCCCGCTCGACCGAATGCATCTATGTGCAAATATACATATGTATGTATGTTCGTATGTATATATATATATATATATAATATCTTTATACATTTATATATATATATTATATATATATATATGTATATATGTGTGTGTGTTATAGTTTCCAGTCTTACCTTGCTAACCTTCAACTTCAGCGCGCCGAGAACCACTCACACCTGGTCTATTCTATCTATCTATCTATCTATCTATCTATCTATCTATCTATCTATCCATCCATCCATCTATCTGTCTATTTATCTGGCTCTCTATCTGTCTATCGATCGATCGATGATCGATCGATCGATCTGTCTATCTGTCTGTCTATCTATCTATCTATCTATCTATCTCTCTCTCTCTCTCTAAATATATATATATATATAAATAAATATATATATATATAGGCTCCACCCAGCCCCGGAGGCTCCTGTGCGAGGTCGATCTATCTATCTATCTATCTATCTATCTATCTATCTGTCTGTCTATCTATCTATCTATCTATCTATATGTCTGTCTTTCTATCTATCTATCATTCATTCTTTCTTTCTCTGTCTGTCCTTCTGTCCGTCTATGTATGTCTGAGTGTATGCCTATGAGTGTAGATAGATAGATAGATAGATAGATAGATAGATAGATAGATAGATAGATAGATAGATAGATAGATGGATGGATGGATGGATGGATGGATAGATAGATAGATAGATAGATAGATAGATAGATAGATAGATAGATAGATAGCTAGCTAGCTAGCTCTAGCTAGCTAGCTCTAGCTAGCTAGCTCTAGCTAGCTAGCTCTAGCTAGCTAGCTAGCTCTAGCTAGCTAGCTAGCTCTAGCTAGCTAGCTAGCTCTAGCTAGCTAGATAGATAGATAGATAGATAGCTAGCTAGCTAGATAGATAGATAGATAGATAGATAGATAGATAGATAGATAGATAGATAGATAGATAGATAGATAGATAGTGTCTACTTCCATATGGCCCCACCCACACCCGGGGGCTCCAAACGGTAACTGTCTATCTATCTATCTATCTATCTATATTGTTAGGTCTTTGTGGTCTGTATGTGTGTGTGTGTGTGTGTGTGTCTGTCTGTCGGCCTGCCTGTCTGCCTGCCTTTCTGTCTGTCTGTATGTCTGTCTGTCTGTCTGCCTGTCAGTGTCAATCTGTCTGTCTGTCTGTCTGTCTGTCTCCGTCTGTCTGTCTGTCTTTTTGTGTGTCCATATGTCTGATTGTTGTGTCTGAGTGTATGTGTATGAGTGTATGTATGAATATGAGTGCATATGCATGTGCATATCTAGGTGTGTGTGTGTGTGTGTGTGTGTGCATATGCATGTGTATATCTAGATTTATGTGTGTGTGTGTGTGTGTTATTCCATCCACCTCCTTCGTCATTGTCCCTTCCGAGACGTTCATGTGCATGTGCATGTGTATATGCATGTGCATGTGCGTGTGCATGTGCATGTGCGTGTGCGTGTGTATGTGTATGTGTAGTATGTGTAGTATGTTTATCTGTATCTGTATCTGTATTTGCATCTGCATCTCTATCTCTATCTCCATCTCTATCTCTATCTCTATCTCTATCTGTGTGTGTGTATGTATGTATGAATGTTTTGTGTGTTAGTCCGTCCGACTCCTTCGTCATTGTTCCTTCCGACACGTTCCTTTCTGCCGTCTTCTCTACCTCCTCCTCCTCCTCCTCCTCCTCCTCCTCTACTACTACTACTACTACTACTACTACTACTACTACTACTGCTGCTGCTGCTGCTCCTGCTTCTACTTCTTCTACTTCTACTACTTCTACTATTTCTACCATTGCCTGCTCTTCTTCACCTTCATCTTCCTCGCCTTCATTATCTCCTTCTCCTCCCCATTCTCCATCTCCCATCGACTCCCCAACCTTCGCCGACTCCTCCTTTTCCACCTACCCTTCCTCTCCACCCTCAGCCAGAAATTTGTACCACCCTCGCTCTATTCTCCTAAGCTCTCCTCCAGCTCCAGCCATGTCTGCAGTATCAGTTTCTTCAACAACCACTACAGTTGCTTCAACAACCACTTCTTCCTCTTCGACACGAGGCCCACCACATCTCCGCTCTCCGCTATTAGCCTCACCAGCAGAAGTGGCTACTGAGGTAATAGAGAAGTTAATTGATTGGTTCGTTGGGTGGTTGGTTCGTTGGTTCGTTGGTTGCTTTGGTTGGTTGGTTGGTGGTTGGTTGGGTTGGTGGGTTGGTGGGGTTGGGCTTGGCTGGGCGATTGAGTGAGTGAGTGAGTGATTGAGTCATGGAGTCATGGAGTGATTGATTGATTGATTGATTGATTGATTGCTTGATTTGCTTGATTTGCTTGATTTGCTTGATTTGGTTGATTTGGTTGATTTGGGTTGCGTTGGGTTGCGTTGGGTTGCGTAGGGCTGGCTGGCTGATGGATTGATTGATGGATGGATTGATGGATGGATTGATGGATGGATTGATGGATGGATTGATGGATGGATTGATGGATGGATTGATTGATTGACTGATTGATTGACTGATTGACTGATTGATTGACTGATTGATTGACTGATTGATTGACTGATTGATTGATTGATTGATTGATTGAGTGAGTGAGTGAGTGAGTGATTGATTGGTTGGTTGGTTGGATTGGTTGGATTGGTTGGTTTGGTTGGTTTGGTTGGGTTGGTTGGGTTGGTGGGTTGGTTGGTTGACTCACTCATGGCTGACTGACTGACTGGCTGACTGCTTCTTTGCTTGCTTAGGTTGGTACACATGCCAGCTTCTTTGCCACAGGCTCCCCGACCACCAAATCACGACTAGCTCACCGCATGACGCCGCCGAGAGAAGTTCCTACTTCTTAACGAAAAGCAATCACTTTCAGGCGCTTGCTTCTCAGCCCATCTGAAAGCTATCAAGAGCCATGATGCAGCTATTGAACGCCTGTAGTAGATGAGAACAAATGGCTGGAAGGTCGTTGTTCACTGTATTAAGAACAAAGAACACCTCGTGTTTTCTTTTAATTGGCTTGTGTCGACGTCCTGTGTTTTGCTCCCCCTCTTGTGTAATGATGTTCGTTTTATATAGCCATCTGTCTGTAAAAGTCCACTTCCCTGTCTACGTGTTTCTAATTGTCAATTCATAGATACGTACATACGGTGTACCTTTCTTTTATTTTCCTTGTCCAAGTCACAACTAGTACTCCTCACTGCCTGCTGCTATCCTAGTTTATCAGGACTACCACTATGAACTTCACATTTCTTTCCTTGGTTTGTGTTTCTGCCGAATTCTTGCTTTTTGAGTCTTAAACAAAGGGGTTCGTTAGAAAGGTAGCAAGGTAGCTCTCGAACGAGATGCTACTAAGGAAATTCCAGCTAAAGAATCGGCTGAAAACGAAGCTTTCGGAGGTTCGAAATGTTCACAGTTGTGGTCCATATACAAAATATACAAAAGGAGGCTCGCCTGACAGCTCGGGTCTGCATGCATTACTGGCGCCATTCGATTTGCAAATACTCCAACTTGGATATCATGGTTCTCCATCAGTCGTAGTGCTAGGACGATGCTTGAAGCTAACTTTTCCAAGCCTAGGACAAGAGCTTTCAAATGGCAGGCTCGGCATCGTCGTAGCTCAAAATAATCATGGAGAAAGACGAGTTTGAAGTTGGGTGTCTTTTGCGTCTTGACATGTCCTCGGTAGGATCTTGGTCTTGTGATAATTCTGCCACTTGAATGTCTGTAGTAGTGCGTTACTAGCTTTTATGGCTGAGGCGGATATTGCGCCTCCTCAAAATTTCCTACTTAATATTGTTTTTGTGCTAGTCACTAAGCAACACTCAGCCTACGCTTTTAATATTTATTGGACTCATCATATGTGTACGCTTGAAGGTACACTATGTGAATGATCTATTGAAGAATATCATGAAATTATGCTCTCCGAATGATCTATTGAAGAATATTAGATTATTATTAATGTAATAAAAACAACAGTGTTGGCAAAGTGATTTCTTACTATTAATATATCAACGGAAGTGTCACAAGTTGCGTAAAAAAGCTGAAATTGAAAGCGGCATTGTAGGTTTTTGTAATAATCATGGTAGTAATTTAGTGATACTTGCTGGCCCGCTTCAAGGGCCGACAAATTTACATATTTTCTCCGTATCACTATGAGTCTAAAGGCGAATTTAAAGCTTTGGCTGTTGACACTAGACAAGAGAGTTCGTATATACTTTACTTTTACTTAGAGATTTGACTTGAATAACACTGACACGTCACTAAGCGCCACACCGACCCCCAAACCGCCAAACTTTGAATTCACTGTTACACTATAAGTGATATAGGTACTATGATTAATAAAATAGGTAATTGTCATTGGGTGTGCCGTTGTTAGTATGTCTAAAAACTATTATTATTAATAATAAATTTATCTATTGCTCCCCCTATTTATATATTAATAAGAATAACGGCCCCACCTACCTTATGCCACTAACCTCGCATATATTGCTGTTGACATTCAAGACAACAACAAAAATTAGTTTTTCATTTTTGTGTCAGATTTTCATTTTTGTGACAGTTTTTCATTTTTGTGACAAAAATTCAAATTTTCAAATTTAACGGTAACATTTCGCGAAAATTTACGATATTTTGCGGACGAATATAGCTGTTAATTTGAAAAATTCAAATTTTCACCCAAAATCAAAATTCCAACCAAAACTGAAATTCCAACCAAAACAGAAAAATCAATTTTTTTTTTGTCTTGAATGTCAACAGCAATATGGTGGTAAATATTTGTAGCCCTATTCGGTCAGAAATTAACGGAGCCGTACTATTAATAACAACTATATGCACTAACCTCTAAGAACTAACTTGAAGTCACGCTCAAAACTTTACTTATTATAGAGCGCGTAGTAAAAGTCACAGAGAAGGTCCAGTTGCTGCGCCGCTCAACGCGCGCTCCCCAATTCCCTTGCCTTCCGATAGCCGCCCGAATCCCTTAACTTCCCTGCTCCCAGCCGGCGCCCACTTGCCCACGCGGTAACTCGCCGCCCGGGTCGTGGAACCACTTGCGCGCCGCACTCTCCAACTTGAATCGCCGCTCCGGGTCCGAGTCGCTGTCTTGATCGCTGTTCGCACCCCGGCCGCGCACTTGATAGTCGGCCTTCTCCACGCTCCTCCGATCCTGGGCCCTTGGAAAGTAGCTTTGCCCCTCGACTGTGCCCCACCTGTTCCACTGCTGCTATCGACTGTTGTATGAGAAGGAACACGATATACTATAAATAGAAGGTGCTTGTCTTGAGAGTGAAAGGGAAGGCTACCCGATTCAGTAGGGATGTCTAGACTCTTGCACACTGCATGCAAAGCTGCTGCTCAGAGTCTGCTAATAGCTATCTACCGCTGTCACAGTGACTAGGAGAGGACATTGTTGTGCCATTCAGTCAAAAGTGTTCTCTCAAGAGTCCGGGGGGGAAGGCGGCGTTGCCACGCAGTTCACTTGTCTAGACTTGTGCGCACTGCAGCTGCTGCTCATTTTATGTAGATGATATGATGATATGTATGTCTGTGCGGTGTTGTATGATAGACTTCTCACGCAATTGATTTTTTTTTCTTTTTTTTTGCGCAAGTAACCTTTGAAAATAAAATACTTGCCACTCGTAGAGATGAGTGGGAAGCGTAAGAGTTAAAAGGGAAGTGGCAAGTTGACCTTCAAAACCAAAACGGAGAGAACAAAATGAAAGAAAATAAAACATAAACAAATAACACGAGGCAATCGACTGTTAAAGCTAAATATGTATGTATGATTGAAAAACTGACACAACATCTGAACTTCATTATTACTATTTTTTCTTTAGCGTCTTGAAGGTGGTTGGTACTGCAACGCGAGTGGCAAGTGGCATGTGCACAGGGCTTGCTGGCCTGTCGTGCCGCACGAGGGCTGGTGTCCAGAGGACGTGCTCAGCCTGGTCCTGGCCGCGGCGGCGAGGAGGGCACGGGGCGGCGAGTGCGGCTGGGGCTGGCGACGCGGGCCGGCGAGCGCAAGCTGGGCACAGCGGCTGCCGTCAAGCGCTCCTACAGAAATCCCATGGTTGCACATGTGTAGCCACGCACCGCAACAAAGACAGCAAGCAGCAAGCAACATCGGCAACATCCATGCAAGCAGAGCGGCTGGGAGCGCTGGCGTGGTGTGGAAGGCTCTTCTGCGGGTGGTGACAGTGTGCCATGCGAGCAAGCGGCCAGGCTGCGGGCAGGCT
>WBZZ01003722.1:32500-37500 GCA_019918135.1 Paulinella micropora | reverse complement strand
ATCTTTGTCGAAGTCCAAGGGTGAATCTCCAAGGTAGACGGAGCGCTTGTAGTTGAAAACGTAAAAGCCCAGCAGCTGCAGATGCTTCGAGTCTGCAACCCCGTCCCCGGTGGTGTCGACTTCCCGAACGGCCATGATGTAGCGTTTGGTGCCTAAATTGAGGAAAGAAAGAATAAATTAACAACAAATCAATAAATAATAACAACAATATTAACAACAAAAGAGAGAGAAAGAGAGGTGGGGGGGGGGGAGAGAGACACTGCAGGAAGAAGAAGAAAAAGAAGAAGAAAGAAAGAATAAAAAAAAGGGGGGTGGAGAGGAAGACAATGACAGAAATACTATTAGAGAGATAGAGGGCGAGAGAGAGAGAGAGACCTGTCAGAGAGAGAGAGAGAGAGAGAGGCAGAAGGAATTTTTACTTCGGTTTCTGTCGGCTTGACCCTTTTTGCGCCAATCCGGTGGAAAGATCAAGGCTAGCCTGCAAGGGACAGTGGATGGCGTGAGGGTGGGACTGGGGAGGGAGAGAGAGGGGGGGGGGGGGGGGGGGGGGGGGGGGGGGGGGGGGGGGGGGGGGGGGGGGGGGGGGGGGGGGGGGGGGGGGGGGGGGGGGGGGGGGGGGGGGGGGGGGGGGGGGGGGGGGGGGGGGGGGGGGGGGGGGGGGGGGGGGGGGGGGGGGAGGGGGAGAGAGAGAGGGGGGGGGGGGGGGGGGGGGAGAGAGACCCAGGAGCGCTTGCTGTTTCCCATTCGCAGGTTTCCACTTGCGTCTTGGGGCCCAACAGAAAATCGTGGTACTTGGTCAGCCTGACGTTGAGTACCAAGGCTCCCTCCCGGACCTTGTTGTCGTCCGTCGTCAGCTTCAACATCAAGCTTCCCCCCGTCCCAACATCAACAACATCAGCAACAACAACAACAACAGAAAAGACAAGAAGAAGAAGAAGAAGAAGAAGAAGAAGAAGAAGAAGAAGAAGAAGAAGAAGAAGAAGAAGAAGAAGAAGAAGAAGAAGAAGAAGAAGAAGAAGAAGAAGGAAAAGGAGGAGGAGGAGGAGGAGGAGGGGGAGAAGAAGAAGAAGAAGAAGAAGAAGAAGAAGAAGAAGAAGAAGAAGAAGTATGTATGTATGTATGAAAGTTTGTATGTTTGTATGTATGTATCTATGTATGTGTGTATATGTATGTATACCAGTCCAACAACAACAAGTTACAACAACAACAACAACAACAACAACAACAACAACAACAACAGAAAAGAGAAGAAGAAGAAGAAGAAGAAGAAGAAGAAGAAGAAGAAGAAGAAGAAGAAGAAGAAGAAGAAGAAGAAGAAGAAGAAGAAGAAGAAGAAGAAGAAGAAGAAGAAGAAGAAGAAGAACAGAAAAGAAGAAGAAGAAGAAGAAGAAGAAGAAGAAGAAGAAGAAGAAGAAGAAGAAGAAGAAGAAGAAGAAGAAGAAGAAGAACAACAACAACAACAACAACAGAAAAGAGAAGAAGAAGAAGAAGAAGAAGAAGAAGAAGAAGAAGAGGAAGAAGAGGAAGAAGAGGAAGAAGAAGAAGAAGAAGAAGAAGAAGAAGTATGTATGTATGTATGAAAGTTTGTATGTTTGTATGTAATAAAATGTATCTATGTATGTGTGTATATGTATGTATACTAGTCCAACAACAACAAGCTACAACAACAACAACAACAACAACAACAACAACAACAGAAAAGAGAAGAAGAAGAAGAAGAAGAAGAAGAAGAAGAAGAAGAAGAACAGAAAAAAAGAAGAAGAAGAAGAAGAAGAAGAACAACAACAACAACAACAACAACAACAGAAAAGAGAAGAAGAAGAAGAAGAAGAAGAAGAAGAAGAAGAGGAAGAAGAAGAAGAAGAGGAAGAAGAAGAAGAAGAAGAGGAAGAAGAGGAAGAAGAAGAAGAAGAAGAAGAAGAAGAAGAAGAAGAAGAAAAAAGAAGAAGAAGAAGAAGTATGTATGTATGTATGAATCTTTGTATGTTTGTATGTATGGATATATGTGTGTATATGTATGTATACCAGTCCAACAACAACAAGTTACAACAACAACAACAACAACAGAAAAGAGAAGAAGAAGAAGAAGAAGAAGAAGAAGAAGAAGAAGAAGAAGAAGAAGAAGAACAGAAAAGAGAAGAAGAAGAAGAAGAAGAAGAAGAAGAAGAAGAAGAAGAAGAAGAAGAAGAAGAAGAAGAAGAAGAAGAAGAAGAACAACAACAACAACAACAGAAAATATAAGAAGAAGAAGAAGAAGAAGAAGAAGAAGAAGAAGAAGAAGAGGAAGAAGAGAAACAAGAAGAAGAAGAAGAAGAACAGAAAAGAGAAGAAGAAGAAGAAGAAGGAGGACACTTGGACACGGGGGAGAGTGAAGACTCACACACTGGCGACGGGTAGGCGGGATCAAGAGAAGGCGGGTAAGTTGGTTGAAGTAGAATTTACGGGAAGTTGTTCAAAGTACGACCACAACACCAAATTTTTTCTCGAGAGGAGGTAGTGGAGCGCCACGTTGTTGCACGTAGAACGCCAACATTATTGCAAGATTTGAAATGAAAACATATTTCCTGCTCTTGGTGAGTCTTAACTTGAGCCGGAATGATCTTGCTTTTTTTTTTTCTTGGGTCTGGCAGCAGAAAACGATGCACAAAAACAAGCCCAAAAACGCTCGTTTCTGGTTGGATTATGAGGCCTATCTGTCCAGCCGGCTGGTGCCATGCCACGAAAACATTTGCACTATGTTGTTTGCGTGTGGCCTTTCGTTTGCAATGAATTTTGTCTGAGAAAACAGCTCCGTTGTTGCAATCTGAAGATACAGTCTCTGGGTCGGCCATGTCTGAATTTTAGCAAAACTTTGTGCATTGAATGTGCAGTGGAAACCAAAGTATTGTAAACGATTTTATGTTTCCGGCTCTTTCTGAAGCTCAACTTGAGCCGGAATGCCTGTGCTTTGTTGTTTTGTGTATTTGTTTTTATAATAGCAGTGCACAAACCTTTGTCGTTGGCCATGTTTGAATTTTAGCCAAGATTTGTGCAGTTGGTGTGCAGGGGAAACCAAAGTATTGTAAACGATTTTATGTTTCCAGCTCTTCTGAAGCTCAACTTGAGCCGGAATGCCTGTGCTTTGTTGTTTTGTGTATTTGTTTTTATAATAGCAGTGCACAAACCTTTGTCGTTGGCCATGATTGAATTTTAGCCAAGATTTGTGCAGTTGGTGTGCAGGGGAAACCAAAGTATTGTAAACGATTTTATGTTTCCGGCTCTTTCTGAAGCTCAACTTGAGCCGGAATGCCTGTGCTTTGTTGTTTTGTGTATTTGTTTTTATAATAGCAGTGCACAAACCTTTGTCGTTGGCCATGTTTGAATTTTAGCCAAGATTTGTGCAGTTGGTGTGCAGGGGAAACCAAAGTATTGTAAACGATTTTATGTTTCCAGCTCTTCTGAAGCTCAACTTGAGCCGGAATGCCTGTGCTTTGTTGTTTTGTGTATTTGTTTTTATAATAGCTGTGCACAAACCTTTGTCGTTAGCCATGATTGAATTTTTAAATTAGCCAAGATTTGTGCAGTTGGTGTGCAGTTGATATACAAAAATTGTAAATAATTTTATGTTTTCTTATATTTTTAAAGCTTATATTAAGCAGGAATCATGATGGTTTTTTTTTCCTGTCTGTTCTTCCAGTAGCACAGCAAAACAATCATGCGTACAGACATATGTGTATACATAGACTCATTTACACTTTCTTCTTCTTATTATTATTATTCTTATTCTTGTTCTTTTTTTTTTCCCTGCTCCTCCTCCTCCTCGTCCTTCTTCTTATTCCTGTTCTTCTTCTCCTTTCCTTTTTACTACTACTACTACTACTACTACTACTACTACTACTACTACTACTACTACTACTACTGATGGCGTTTCTTGTGTTTTTTGTTTGTTTAGCAGTTGTATAGTCAACCGCAATCCTCATCGAGCAGCACGTCATCAGCCTGGTTCAAACCAGGCCTGGTTCTCTCTCTTTCTCTCTTCCTCTCTTTCTCTCTCTCTTACTAGACCCTTGGCCTGGCGCATCCGCAAAACGGAACCCGGCGCTCTGCAGACTGCGGAAGTCAAGACGTGGGGCGCCGCTCAGCCGGAGTGGCATGGGGTCAACGATGACCCGAAGGGGGATCCCATCAAGCTTTTTGTTAATCGCCCCGGTCAGACCGCTTTTTTTTTTTTTTTTTTTTTTTTTTTTTATTTTTAATTTCTATCATTTTCATCGCGCAACTTGATTTTATACTTGTTTGAACTTTTTCTTGTCTTGCAGCGAGCAATTTGCCTCCAAAGCTGCCCGTTGGTGCTTTTGTCAACCCTCGCTTGAAGAAGGACATTCGCACTCTGGCCAAGTACCAATCTGCACAGGAGAGAGAGTGGGTTGAGGAAATGCTACAGGCCAAAAACCTCACTCGAATTTACTTTGACGGTGCATATGGCGATGGCGGCCTTCCCGGCCGCCCAGCTCACATGGAGTGTGTCGACGCTACGGGGAAGGTATGGCGAGTTGAGCTGCGTGTTGTCGACGAACTACCGTCCAATTGGATGGAGTTGCCCCCACAACGAGCGGAAAAAATCCAAGCACTTCACCAGTTGACTCCGGAGGAGCTCCAGTCCTTGCCCCGTACATACTTTTGCAATGATCGGAACCCGCCGGCTCATCCGCCATGGCGAGGGGCCCGGGAGCTGACAGCCGACGAAAGGCTGGCACAAGATATTGCTTTCGGAAACACCACTGAGCCATGGAGGAAGGTGTCACTGCTTCTTCAGGAGTGCTCCGACAAGGAGGCTTTTCAGGCTAAGCACATGGTTGTGAAGGAGCTTAAGCAGTGGCTGCGGCTACACGGTGTGGCAAGCCAAAACGCCGACCGCAAGCAATTCCTCAAGCCGAAGCTAGTCGATCTTGCATGGGAACATTTTCAAGTCTGTGCGTGCGGACTGGAGGAGCACGACGATGAGAAAGCGCCTCCCGCGG
>WBZZ01003722.1:15000-20000 GCA_019918135.1 Paulinella micropora | reverse complement strand
CACAAGGCACAGAAAACACAGACACAAACCAAAAATTTCGAGAGCTACAGTCAACAATAACAAAAGTTATAGAACACTATGAGAGGAAGCCCAAACAAAGCAACAGAAGAAAAAGCTGGTGTAAACCAAAAATAAAAAGACAAATAAGAAAACGACACGCGCTATACAATAGATGGAAAGATAACCCAACGGTAGAAAACAAGCGAGCTTACACAACACACAAATACAAAGTAAACAAAATAATACACAACGCAAAGCAAGAAGAAATAATGAGAGTACTAGAAGAAAACAAATACAATCCGAAGAAACAACACAGAAAACTCAAAGAACTAGTCCCAAACAACAAACCACCAAGAAAATCACCAGCAGTAGCGTACTACAACAACAAAACATACACAGACCCAACAGACATAGCAAATGCATTCAACGATCATTACATAACAATAGGCAAGAAAACAAGCAACAGCATACCAAAGATAGAACAGGAAGAAATTGTAGCGGCAGAGACACACACACACCCTAGCTTCAAACTACAAACTATAACACAGGACACAGTACAAAAAACACTCAAAAACATAAACAGAGACAAAGCAGAAGACATATATAAAATAAAGCCTGCAATAATAAAAGACATGCACACTTACATCGCACCCACGCTCACAGAACTATTTAATAAAGCAATAAAGGAAAATAGTTACCCAGATGCACTAAAAACAACTAAAGTAATAGAAATATACAAAGCTAGCGACACAAGCATGCCAGTAAACTACAGACCTATTTCATTACTACCAATAATAGCTAAAATCTTCGACACAATAATAAATAAACAAGTCATGGACCATCTAACGAAACATAACATAATATCACATACGCAATACGCCTTCCGCCCGAACTCAAACACGACAATGACAGTCCAGACTATCCTAAACCAAATACACAAACACAAAGACAGAGAAGAACTCGTGCTAGCGCTTTACGTAGACTTGTCAAAAGCCTACGACACAGTAGAACATGCAAAGTTAATTAAGAAACTCAGGACAAACTTCAATTTTTCCGAAGACACTGTTAATTTCTTTGCATCCTACTTTTCAAACCGAGCTCAAGAAGTACACACACAGCACGCAAAATCACACAAACGCACTATAACACATGGCATTCCGCAAGGCAGCACGCTATCTACTACTTTCTTTTTGCTATATATTAATGACATTATAAACATAATAAAACAAGGAACAGTATACACATATGCAGACGACACAACACTTATAATAACAGCAAAATCACCCAACAACCTACAACAAAAAACACAGACAGAAATAACCAAACTAATCAACTACTTCCACTCCAACAACCTCGTACCAAACCCAACCAAAACAACATACACAATCTTCCACAAAACCAAACAGAACGTAACAATAAACATAAACAACTACACACTTGAACAATGTAAACATGCCAAACTACTAGGCATAACACTCCAACACAACCTGCGATACAATCAACACATAAGCAACATCATACGCAAACTACAGCCAACAATCACTTCTCTCCGATACGCACAACAATACGCAACAATATCTCCACACAACAATCATGAAACAACTATACTACACGCACATCTTCCCTCATCTCATTCAACACATCTCCATCTGGGGGACCCATGACAAAAACAAAAAATACATACAACCACTCATAAAAATACATAAAAAAATCATCAGAATAATAGCCAAGACTCATTACCGATCACATACTAAACCGCTCCTCGACCAACTCGAAATCCTTGATATCACTCAACTATATAAACTAAGAGTTTGTATAGAAATCCACCCATTCATCCATCCCGCCAAAGAACTCAACAGACCACTACACGACAACACCTTCACCCCAACAAATCATATCCATTCATACCATACTCGACACTCAATCAAAAGCAACTTATTCATCGACCACAACACCCCATATCAAACAAAACTGTTCCTGCATCAATGGAACCAACTCCCACAAGATATCAAGGACACAACATCACTCAACATCTTCAAAAAGCGGATAAAAGCTCACCTCCTAGAACAACAAAAACATAATAATAATAATGATAATAATAACAACAATGACTACAACACACACACACACACACACACACAAAACATCAAAAAAAAAATTAATTAATTAATTAATAATTAACTTATATGCATACATATATATATTTATATATGCATAAATAAGTTTATATAAAAAAAAAACACACACACACACACACACAACAGCAACCATCCACCAGCATGGTCTTTGAAGAATCCTCCGCCGGACTCCGTCCAACGAATATGGTCTCCCAACCACACCAACAAACCACTCCTTCACTTGCCCCTCTCTTTTCTCTCTCTCTCTCTCTCTCTCCTTTTTTTTTTTTTTTTTTTTTTTTTTTTTTTTCCCTCTCCCTTCTCATACTACTGTCCAGACATATTCACTGAACTACTAATTTTCACTCACTCCGATCATTCTAGTATATTACTACTGATGCAAACATAAACATTAATATTAATAACATGAATACTTAAGCTACATATTACGCAACATATCTAAACATAAACATTAATATTAATAAGATTAATACCAAGCGACCTAATATTAATACTTTCAATTAATACGCTCGATTTAATAACTAGGTTTCCACCTTAGATAAAGGTATGACTTAATAGCTATACTTTTCACGTGGACGATCCTTGAGTCCGATTGTAAAAATTGTTCTCTCAATAAAAACGAAGAAGAAGAAGAGAGAGAGATGAGAGAGAGAGAGAGCGCGCGCGCGCGAGAGAGAGAGAGAGAGAGAGAGAGAGAGCAAGTGAGAGAGAGAGAGAGAGAGAGGGAGGGAGACTCACCTGCTTCCCATATAAGAAACATTGTCCACTCCAATGCAAGTTGTGCTTCCTGTGTGAGGGTTTGGTAACGATGGCCACCGTGGACGCCTGCGCATGCAGATAACACTAGTAACACATGTACAAACAATGTACATCATGTATATGGTCATGATATTCGATCATGATATCGCGCGCGATCGATATCGATTGCCATGGTGAACGATGTCGATGTACCGGGGTTAGATCCATAAAGTTTATCCGCCCAGTACCGCGCCTTCCCGTACGAAACACTCTAACACATGTACACACGGACATAGTGTCATAGACGACAGGGCCTAGGGCACAAACATGTACAAATGATGATGCGGTACGTCGACAACAGAAAAAGCAGTTACATATTTACGAGCCGTTCGAGCAACGCCCAACTCCTGAGCTTCTTGTGCAATCAAATATCTAAACTGGAATGAATCCTTCCAAGACAGTGTAGATCCAGGCAAAGATCTTATAACTGCAGTATGCAACATGTCCAAAGGGGTTGCAAGGTGCCTCGAGAATTCAAATCTGTACCCTATAGCTAAACCACCGGTGGATCCCCTGATCCCGCCAGATTGAGCGACGCAAACAGACCTGAACACAACTGACTGCAAAAGTTACAGGCTAAAGTACGTACAAAAAGAAAATCCAGCATACACGTACATACGACGTACATACGTATACGTATACATATATCGATATATCATGCACATGTACAGGCCAAGCAGGAACACAAGATGCAGGAGAAGGCACTGAAGCGGGAGAAAAATCTCGAGATGCTCAAACCGTCGGGAGAGCTAATGAGGTATACATAAAACATAATACATACATACATACATACATACATACATGCAGCATGCATTATTACATGCATACGTACAATGTTATACATGCATACATATGTCTGCTTTGTGATTGTCACAGTTCGAAGGTGGCACTGTTCAAGGAAGCTCTGCAGCTGGAAGGAGATCCAAGCGAGTGGTCCTCGGAGGTCCTCGCTACCAAGTTGGACGCCGGGACTGGCCGACGACTCTGCGAGGAGGCATTCGCCGCAAAGAGAGAGGAGCGGGAGGCGAGATCACTTATGATTTCAGCTAAGGTCTCTTTCTCTTCTCTCCCTTCCTTCCTGTCTTCCCTCTTACTTCTCCCCCCCCCCCCCCCCACGGCCCCCTTTCTCTGGCTGAAAAAATCTTTTACAAAGTCAAAGTTGTTGTTGTTGTTTTTTTTTTTTTTTTTTTTTTTTTTTTTTTTTTTTTTTTTTTTTTTGTTTTTTTTTTTCCCTCCTGTTAGTGTTATTGCTTTTTTGTGATGATAATTTTTTACTCACATTTTTATTCTCATGCAAGTAATAATGTTAATGTGTGTGACTAGGAGAGCGCCGAAATACTGCGAAGGTTTGGCGCTGGAGCCAGAAAATCTGAGAAGAAAAAAAAGGTCTATTTCTCATCTTTTTCTCCCGGCCCTTGCCTCCTTTTTCTCTCTCCCCCCCCCCCTTGTCTTTTTTTATCTTTCTTTCTAAGCATAATTATTATTTTTATGTGTGACTAGGTGCGAGAGCCTTTCCTGGCAACAGTGGAGAAAGTGAAGGCGCAATCGGAAGAGAGCAGGAAACCAAGAGGTCGCATGAAGAAACTCAGCCATCCCTGCATCAAGAAGGTGCTGAAGCCTTTGGTCGCTGCAGTCGCAGGAGCGTATTCCAGTCCTCCGCCCCTTGTGAAGATGGAGTCCAGTGGTTCCAAGAAAAGGGTCTTCATCGATCTCTTGTCAGACTCCGATGACGACCGCAGAGCTCACAAGAAGAAAGCGAAAGTTGAAGGTGTGTCTTCGAAAGAACAAGTCAACGTTGAGGAAGCGGCACCTACCGACGAAGGTCTGTGGACCTGTGAGCGGTGCACATTCAACGAAAATCCTTTTAACTTCCTAGCATGTTCAGTCTGCTTCCATCCGCAAAGCATCGACGAGGAGTTCACGCCCGAATTGGCAACTGCACTTCAACCTGCCTCTATAAAGGTTGAAAAAGAAAAAGGAAAAATATATGCAGAAGAAGAAGAAGAAGAAGAAGAAGAAGAAGAAGAAGAAGAAGAAGAAGAAGAAGAAGAAGAAGAAGAAGAA
>WBZZ01003721.1:0-22500 GCA_019918135.1 Paulinella micropora | reverse complement strand
GCAGGAGGAAAACATGTGTATGTATGTGTGTGTACGTACACATGACCATATGTATGTATGTCCCTGCGACTCACCCAAGCCTTCATATCATAACACTTTCGTTGATAGTATCAACAACAATTTACTCAAAGTTCTATCTTTGATGTTTTTTTACTTGTGCTTACGTCTCCTGTTGATCCCCACGAGTGGCAAGTATATATATTCAATAAACAGTACTCATTGTGTTTTTCAAACTAGTTTTTCAAACTAGTCCTATCGTGATTGTTTTTGATTGATATTCTTTTTCCTAAACTGCATCCGGGTCTCTGCTTGACCGATGATGATAATAACGATAATAATAATAATAGTGCTTCTCTGTCTAACGATAATAATAATAATAATAATAATAATAATAATAATAATAATAATAATAATAATAATAATAATAATACTGGGTACATTCAAGTGTCAAACTCAGCCATAGAATTTGTGTTAAGGGGCAGATTTCAGATTAGCGGCCAGATTTCAGATTAGTGGTCCGAATTCAAATTAGTTCAATTTAACGGCTATATCAAAAAACGGGAAAGGAGAGGGTGGGTTGTTCTAAGGCCCAACCCCCCCTCTTCGTTTTGAATTTTGCTATCGTTTGCCATTTTTGCCATATTCGTTCATATAAGGGCGATAACAACATTATCCCCCCGTTTTTACATACTGCCAAAAAAAAGTTGTGTTGTCAAGTTGTCCAAGGCAAATCGGCTTCCCGAAGCGAAATGTCGGGTGAAGTTGGCTGCCACCCCCGCAAATACCTTTTTTGATATTCGGGTCATTAATTTCTACAAATCAAAAATTACTTTTTTCTTTTTGTGCCGTTTGGTTTCAATTATGTTCTCTGGTTGTATGTCTTCTTTTTTTAACTGTTGCTTTATTTTCTTCTCCTTCGTTATCTCTTGGACTTGTTCGTTAATTTGCTTTTCATCATCAACTGGCTTTTCAAACTTAGTCTTTAATAACTCACGGGGGCTGACTAGTTCTTTATTGGATAGCACAATCTTAAATCCGTTTCTACCCAAAACCGTATATATCTGCTTTGACCAAGTTCGTCCTCCTTTTGAAAATAGATTTCGTTGAACTTCCCTTCTTACCTTATCACCCGGTTCAAATTCATTAATACTTTCATCTCTTTCAATTTTTTGTTTATTAGTAGCTTTTCCATTTATGATGTCAATCGGTCTAGCTTTGATTGTTGGATGAAAACGATTATTGTAAGCTTTAACCATATCATCAATGTATGAGACCCAGTCAAAGTTTCCATTTGTTTCAAATAGTATATCAAACCACCTTCTAATAGTTCTAATCACTCTATCAACTATTGCGAGTGCTTTGTGGTCTCCTACTTCAACTGTTCTGTGTTCAATGTTATGTTCATCAAAATATTTATTAACTGCTCCTTTGTATTCTCCACCGCTATCTGTTGTAATGATTTCTGGAATATATGGAATAGATTTTAAACCAGTATATACTTCATTCGCAGTTTTATTTTTTAGCGGTCTGACTTCTAAAAATCTACTATTAGTGTCAATCCAAACCAACATAAAAGCATATTTTTTATTACCTGATTTATCTTTTAACTTAGACATATCCGCTAAATCAACAAACACTTGTTTCAACGGTTTATCAGCCCATATTGTATTCCATTTCTTACTTTGTTTTTTTTGATAATGTAGTTCTAATGCCTGTTGCTCTTTCAGTTCTTGTAAATGGTCGTCCATCACCTTCTAATACTTAATAACACCTAATGTTGTATCCTTATATATTGCTCTTTCTTTTTTTTCAAGTTCAAAACAATAATTAGAACAAAACTCATAAGTATAAAATCGGTCAAAACTATCATCAATGGCCGTAATCTGCCTATTCGCTAAACACAGTGTTAATCCACACACATAGCAACTAGTGAAGTCATACATATGATGATTATATAGGTAGTCCATAATGTGTAAGCGAACATCTAATGGTAGGTTCTTAATTTCACTCATACACTATATTAGAACTTCAAAAATATCTTTGAAACATCATTATTTTCTTTTTTTGACTTCTCTGGTTGTCCCGCATAAACATTGACATTAACACTGCCAGTCTTCTTACCTTTACCTTTCTTAGGCTGTTCCTCTTCTTCACTTTCGCTCTCACTCTCACTCTCTTCTTCCACTTTCTTTTTTACAACCTTCTTCGCCTTCTTCTGTTTAGTCTTTAATTTAATACCCGCAACCCGTTGTGCGACGATATCTACAAAATCTTGTTCAACCTCTTCATCCGAGCTACTTTCTTCACTTATCTCACCGTCTCTTCCATCTATCATATCCTTAGCCAACTGTTTCTTGGCCGTATGTTCCATCTTTTCATCATTGGTCATTTCTTTCACATTCTTCGCCTCTTCCTCCGCTAGTAGTTCCCTAGCCCTCTCAATCTTTCTCTGCTTAGCTTTTTCCTTTCGCCTCGCATTAGCGATTTTAAGATTTTCTACCGAAGATTTACCCGGCATACTTGCTTGCTATGGGTTGCTATATTTTCCTAAATATAATATTTTAATTAAGATAATATATACAATGGGCAGTCAATACAAATCGCTCTTAGGCTTGTCTGAAATTGCGGTTGATAGTCTAGATATGGCCAACCTTGATTTAACGAACACAAACATAGTGGGCTTATACACAGATAGGGTGCCAGAAGATGCTGACCCCGTAAATCTTTATTTTACTAATAGCCGATTTGATGCGAGGTTGGCTTTAAAATCAACGACCGACTTAAAAGAAGGCACTAATCTATACTATACTGATGGTAGGTTTGATGCGCGACTAAACACTAAATCAACCACTAACTTAACCGAAGGAACTAACTTATACTACACCACAGCAAGGGCTAATACGGACTTTGACACAAGGATAGCGACTAAATCAATAGATGCTTTAAGTGATGTAATCATAACAGGCACACCCGCCGATAACCAACTGCTCATTTACAGCACGGGGCAATGGCGAAATGTTGCTTCTCCTTTTCTTAGATTGGATGGCCTCACTATGATGTTTGGAAATTTAAATATGGGAGGTTTTAATGTAGTAAATGTGGGCACTGTTGATGGTATTGATGTTTCGGCTCTTGATAGTTCTGTCGTTAAACTAACAGGCGACCAAACAATAACAGGGAATAAAACATTTACTACTTATGTAGCCGTAAAAGACTCAAATCCATTAAACACTGGCAAGTTATTCTTCAATTACAACAATAATATGGGTTCTATTTATTCGTCGGAGGCGGGTGGAGCCACGGGCTATCCACTAACTATTGTAGGCTCGTCCATACTTTTTGCTCCAACAACAGGTGGTGGAATGACATTAACAAATAATGTTTTAAATTTTAACAGCTCAACAGCAATCAGCGGACTGCCCGCACCATTCTATGATGGCGATGCTTCAACAAAAGCATATACCGATACGAAACTGGCCAAGGACGGCACAACGGCTATGACGGGTAGTTTAAATATGGGAGGATTTTCAATAACAAATGTGAATTTGGTTGATGGTATTGATGTTTCGGCTATTGATACCGCAGTCGTCAAACTAACAGGAGACCAAACCATAGCAGGAACCAAAACATTCAGCAATGTGGTAAATGCGAGTGCGGGGATTGATATGAAAAGCCAAAGCATAACAAATGTAAATCTTGTTGAT
Organism: Paulinella micropora; assembly: GCA_019918135.1. Taxonomy (NCBI): domain Eukaryota; phylum Cercozoa; class Imbricatea; order Euglyphida; family Paulinellidae; genus Paulinella; species Paulinella micropora. The sequence goes on along the minus strand of WBZZ01003721.1, from coordinate 18,796 downwards.
GGTGTGGATGTTTCTACCCTTGATACTTCGGTTGTCAAACTAACAGGAGACCAAACCATAGCAGGAAACAAAAAATTTACTTCAACAATAGAAGTGCGGGGCGCCACAGGTCCAACCGCTTTTGATGGTATCGGTATTGCCTTTGATACGGCGACAAATATAGGAGAGATTGTGGCACAAAAAATAGCAACCGCGGCCTATTATCCAATACAAATAACGGGTTCGTATGTTGATTTATATGCGGGTGATAATGTAATCGCGACAGCAACGGGCACGACACTATCTTTGAACAACAGAAAAATAACAAATTTAGCCACACCAACAGCAACAACGGACGGAGCAACAAAAGGATATGCGGATACATTAGACGGGCAAAATGTGAAATTAACAGGAAACCAAACCATAGCAGGAATTAAGACATATAGCAGTGGTGTTGAAATAACGGGAAATTCAATCAATTCAACAACAAAGGGCACATTTATCGTTTTCAATTCTACCAGTAATATCGGTTCTATTGCTAGTTTGGATATGAAAACTGCAACATATTACAACTTTGAAATTTCTGCGAAAAAAATAAGTTTTATTATTGATGGAGCGATCGTCGGTTGGGTAAATGCTTCGGGGCTAGATTGTAATAGTAGCAAAATAGCCAACCTTGGAACTCCGACATTAGCGACGGACGGAGCGACAAAAGGGTATGCGGACACATTGGACGGGCAAAATGTAAAACTAACAGGAGACCAAACAATAACGGGAATTAAAATATTTAATGGAACGAGAAATGATATACGTGGGCTGACTTTGTTGAACCAAGCAGATTTTAATAATGTGGATATCATTAATGGAGGAAATATAACATATAATGGGGCGAGGATATTAAACCAAAATGGAGGAGATATCTTTTTCAGTCAGACAACGGGTGATTATCAGTATTTCTTATTTACTCTAAATACCGCTACAAGTGGAACCGCGAACCAACGAGGTTATGTATTTACGAATGTAGCGGCTGATGTAAAAGGGGCGGGACTTTATATTTCAAAACTTTTGGATAATAAAAGTGCTTCGTCTGACATTGTCCGTTTCAACAATGCTGGCGGTATGCGGTTTTATGGAGCCTTAGATATGAACTCAAACAACATAACAAATGGTGGAACAATAACGGGAACTACATTAACGGCAACTGCTGGAATGACTACAACAACGGCAACCGCAAGCGGATTAATAACAGCAAATGCGGGTATATCAACAACAACATTAACCGCAAGCGGATTATTAACAGCGACAGGAGGTTCTAGCATAGTTATACAAGGAAATACAAATGGTGGTAATACAAGAGGAATATTTTTGTGGGACACTGGCAATACAAATTATGGTATTTATATGGCTTCAAATGGGGGAGCTACAAATACCAGAAGTCTAGCGGGAGGGTCTGCGGTTGCTGGCAATGATTTTACTTCCTTTGCTGTTAGATTTAGGGTAAGTAATGCTTCAACCGACGGATTTATATGGGAGAACTCGTCCGAACAATTGTTAATGTCATTAAACGGGGCAAACGGGACTTTATGGACAAAAGGGTTAATAACGGCTAGTGCGGGGATATCAACAACAACATTAACAACAACCGACAATATAGTAGTAGGAGCGGGTAAAAGTGTGATTATTGATAGAAGTGCTGTTGCTAATAATAAACTGGTTTTATATGATAGTGGAACACCTTCAACAACTGGATTTTATGGATTTGGTATTGCTAGTAATACATTAATTTATAATGTTAATACTTCAACGGATAGCCACGTATTTTACTATGCTGCAACAAATGAATTATTTAGAATTAACAACACAGCAATCACTGCTTCAAAGGCAATAACGGCAAATGCGGGTATATCTGTTGTTAATAGCACGGCAGATATAAGAGGAGAAGCAAGAAGTGGGTCTCATGCTACACCAGTCGGGTTATATGCTACCGCCAATCTTGGCCAATCTTCTGGCGGTGTTGAATTTAGACACAGCAACGGGACGCAGGGAGTTGGTTTTGGTTATAATTCAATATATGCTACGGGAAGCAGCACTAACCAAGATTTAAATTTTTATGCGAGGGGGACTGGCGTAATCTATGCTCAGAGTGATACAAGCCTAACAACAGCATCCAGCGGATTTTTAACATTAAGAAAAAGACCAGGCAATACGACAAACCCACAAATATTTATGAAAGCAGGAGACTCATCGGGTTATGCGGTAGTAATGAATACAGGTGGTTTATTACACGCTTGGTCAACTTCACTATCAAATGGTGAAAACAATACAGGATATGTTTTTATGTATGCGGGGGCAAATACATGGTCTTCTGGTTCAGACAGGAGATTAAAATCAGATATTAAAACACTAGACTGCGGGGATTGTTGCGATAAACTTATGAAAATAAATTGCTGTTCATATTATTTGAAATCAGACGAAAAGAAACAGAAAAAGAACCACGGATTTATTGCGGATGAAGTAAAAAAAATATTTCCAGAATTTGTATCTGAAAGTGGAATAAAAGCAGACGATGGAAATGGAAACTTTGAAGGTATATCATACACGGACTTCATTCCAATACTGGTCAGTGCTTTTCAACATTTAACGGAAAGAGTAGTTAATTTAGAAAAAGAAAATAAAACTTTACTTAATATATTACAAGACCAAACCAACCAATTAGCAGAAATACGAGCAGTTTTATTTCCTTCTAATGCCCCCTAGATTACACCCACCACCAATCATAGAAGTAGATGGAGGCGAACTCACACCAGAGTTAAAGAACCGTGTGCTTGATGTCCAAATTAAGCAGGAAGAAAAAAAATTAGACCACGAATACGAGGACAGCTGGGATTGCTGTTTGACTAAGCGAAAAACTGACAGCCGACTTATCAAATACTTGTTTCAAATGGGTATCATTATCGCCATCATCACCCTTTGTATCGTGAGGTTGTCTGAAAAGAACTTACCGTGTGAAGTTGCCAACATTTATGTCGGTATTTTAACACTATTAATAGGCATCTGCCTTCCTAGCCCATCTAGTTCAAAGAAGTGAGCATTCATACAGATAGACTTTATACCAAGAGCTATCACCAGCACAGATTAGCGGAATAGCTTCATCAAAACTACGACACATATTATTTCCGTTATTTATGAAAACACATTTAAATTTGGTTTCTATTCCTTTTTGAATACACCACACACAACTTTCATTTTTTTTCTCACTGACCCGTGAATAGAAATCGCAGGCAGTCCGAGCAGAAATATTAATTAATAAAAAGTTTATAAGCAGTAATATAGAGGGCATCGCAAATGACTGACTATAAATATCAGCGGATTATTTTTCTAAGTAATGATTTTGCTGGTGGTAGCAAGACATTTGACAAAAATATTCAAATGAACTTTACCCCAACCAGAATGAATGTTAAGTTTATCCACTATATGAATGACTTGACTGAAACGAAAACAAAAATCCTTTATATGGACCGCATTGGGATTATCGGAACATTCGCCGACAGCACCACGGCAAACATTTCAAATCTCGGTTATAATCTTGGAAATATCGGCTGGACCGACGGTCAATACAGTTTTAAAGTGCTTAAAACAGACAGCGGTAATATTGAGACCGACCAACTAGCTGGAAGAATTGTTATTTGTTTAGAATTCTTAGGCTAATAAAAATATAGCTACGATGGAAAAGATTAACAATGTTAAAGTTAAACCAGTTAAGCAAAACGGAGATGGCGACAAGTTGGCAAAAGGATATAAGTTATTTGATGAACCGTATGCCAATATTTTTCTTCTCGCTCGCAAGAAGAGTGGCAAGACGACCGCACTGTTTGAAATCTTAAAACGAACGACCGACAAAAAGACCCGTATTGTTATTATTGCCAGCACGATACATAAAGACCACATTTACAAAGAAATGGTTAAGCACTTCAAGAAGAAGGGAAACCCGATGGCTATATACACATATTTGAAAACGGATGGACTGTCTGTCATAGATTACGAATTAGATAAACTGAACAAGCCAGACGAGGAGCAAGAAGGCGACATCATTCAGGACGAGAAAGAAGAACCGAAGCCAAAGTTTTTATATTTTGGAAAAGAGGACAAAAAGAAAAAGGAGGAAGGCGAAAAAGTGGAGAGACCGAGCAAATACATTACACCAGAAGTTGTTTTCGTGTTGGATGATTTGGGTAGCGGGCTCAGAGATAAGTCCGTGAGCGACCTGGTAAAGCGCAACCGCCATTTCAAGTCAAAGGTGATTATGAGCTCGCAATACCTACAAGACCTAAAACCTGAGGCAATTAAACAGCTTGACTACCTCCTTATTTTTCCCGGTCAGTCTCAGGATAAAATTGAACTCGTGTACAAGCATCTGGACCTCGGCTATGACCTTGAATACTTCATTGAAAAATACCACGAGGCGACAAAAGAACGATTTAACTTTTTGTATGTTGATGCGGTGTCGGACGAGCTGAGGCAAAATTTTAATAAACGATTTTTGTAATTTTGTATTATTTATTTTTTTTCATATATTATAATGGTTGTGAAAACTACAAGGGTTGAAGTCATTCCAACAGTCGGAAAAATAACAAGAAACTCAAACACAATGGCGGGCGGAAAAAAGAAAACTGGTCGCAAGAAGGGGCAACAGGGTCAAGGTAAAGTAAATTGGAAAAAAGTCGGACAGGCAATATTGGATGCTAATAGGTTTATCAAGAAAAATCAATTGATTTCAAGAGGGGCTACTTTTCTTAGCGATGTCGGAGTTCCTTATGCGGACCGTGTAGCGAAGGCTGCGGCCAAACAAGGATACGGCAAGCAACGAGGCCGTGGGGCACTTAAATTTTAGTATGCTCAACGAGTTGAGCTTTTTGCGAGCAAAAACCCCGCAGATAATATTGAAATAAACTTTCTATTATTTTTTTTATATACGATGAGAAAAAAACCTAAACAAAGACCGCCGAGGATATACAGAACGAAAGATGGTCGGCCATATATCAAAGTAAAAGGCAAACGGGCATATCTAAACTTTGGAAAGAAAACAAATGACTTATCAACACTTCAAATCGTTAAGCTGTTTATGAAATACTTGAATAAACCAAAAGCAAAGAAACCGCGGCCGACACATAAAGACAAACACAAACTGAAAAAAGTTCAGAGCCTGTCGGAGATTGAACAGAACACGAGAACCGCAATTCAAGACCACTTAGACAAACTTAAACAAGAAAAGTATGACCACATTGAGGCTATTGATAAAAAGGAAAAGTCAGCACGAGAAGAAGCAGAAGCGGAAAAGAAAAGGCAGGAAAGAAAAGACATAGCCGATGCTAAGGAAAGAAAAGAGGTGTTGGACAGGGAACATAAAAGAGAACTAGCGGAGGCTAAGGAAAGACAGGAAGAAAAGAACCGCGAACTCAGGAAAGAGCAACGACTTATTAAGGAATTACTAACAGAGCGGAGAACTAAGCAAGGGCTTTTAACACCACCTGTTGAAGAAAAAACACCAAAAATTCCAAAATCATCTCCAAGCGGAATAACTGATATAACTGATGAAGTAAATAAGCAAGCAAAAGATTTGAAAGACGAAAAGAGAAAAAGAATTATTGACGCTATGTTTACAGAGGGTATGAGATTACAACGAAAAAATACTGGAAAACCTAAACATAATGCCGTAGTAAATAGCCTCATAAAAGCAGGTATTGATATTAAAATTGTAAAACCAAAAGGTAAGAAGAGAAATTATTCAGAGACATTGAAACAATGGTTATACACTCAAAAATTTACCGAAAAAATAACTTCTCCTGAGGATGGATGGAACACACTAGATAAACTTCTAAAAGAAAAGAAAACACCCCAGACAAAACAACCACCCACAACACCACAGACACAACCCCCCGATGAGAAGACCCCTAATTCACCCGAGGCTAAACAGCTGATATTTGAACTAACACAATACCAACAACAAGCACCCGAACAACAACAAGCACCCGAACAACAACAAGCACCCGACCAACAACAAACAACACCACCAGACCAACAACAAGCACCCGATACACAACCACCACCCTTAGAAAACGACAATTCGCAAGATGGAACAGGCAAAGGATTAATGACGGACGAAATAGACAACATTATGAAAAAGCACGATTGGTTTCTCGGCACGATAGCCAGCGACCAAATAAACCAGTTAAAACCAGAAAAAAGAAAGAAGTATGGTTTTATTATGAATACGGACCCGAGCAACAAAAAAGGGCAACATTGGATGGCTGTTTGGGTTAGTTTGAATGGCGATAGGAGTGTTGAAATCTACGACCCGCTAGCTGAATATCAACCAACAGACCTTTTTCAACAGCAGATGAAACAGCTAATTGATAAAAGTCGTCCCGATAGTTATTTATTAATGAAGGTTAATCAAGTTAAACAACAGAGTGATACGAGCGATACTTGCGGATGGCACAGTATGCGGTTTCTTTTGGAGCGGGCAAAAGGAACCCGATTTAAATTCGCTAGCGGATATACAGACTTAAAAGAGAAAGAAGCTGAGGAATTGAAATCACAGAATGGGTATGGTTTTGATACATACATATAGACCCCGCCAGTAAAATAAAAATATATTTTAGAATATATACAACCTACGGTCGTAGACAGTAATATACTTGGAGGTGCGATGGATTATAAGGGCGGACGAAGTAGCGGTATCTATTACATAAATAGCAAAAACAGGATAAATGGGACCGATAGCGACTTTACACACTCTTTGGATTTAAGAGGATTAGATAATCCAACACATTGTAAAATTTTACATATCTATGTTCCGAAATCGTATTATTCTGTCGCCAGTCCTTACAACACTTTTATTCTGAGCGAAGATGGATACGAGGCGCTTATTACGATACCTGAGGGCAACTACACAATGAACAACTTAAAAAATAAGCTGGCCGAAGTGCTAACCGCGGAAAGTCCCAATGACTACACATATACAATAACAAGCAACAACACGAACACTGACCCAGAAGACGGCAAGCTATTATTTACCGTAGCGAATAACGGAGGCATACAACCGCGGTTTGTATTTGATGACGAAACTCGTATTCACGAAATTATGGGGTTTGAGCGGTCTTCTACTTATTTCTTCGCTAATAATACCATTAGGTCTCCAAATGTCATAATATTGACTGGCGAAAAAACCTTGTATCTACAAAGCGACCTCGTTGGGGAAGGCGACAATCACGTGCTCCAAGAAATATACACCGCGAATGAAATCCCATTCGGCTCTGTCATATACGATGGAAGCGGGTCGGAGTATGGCAAAAGACTGTCCGCCAATTCAAACAATGTATTTAGGTTTTATTTGACTGACGAAAATGACCAACCAATTAATCTCAACGGGTTGGGTATTGTTATGACATTGTTGATTTACCGCGAGACGAATTATTTTTCGCTATTTAATTCATTTGTTGAAAAGCCGTTGACCCCGCAGGTGATTAGTAAGGTAATTTAGAATTATTTATTTATTTTTTTCTTCTATTAAAATATAGAACCTTTTGAAAATCGTTTTTGAGATTGTAAGTGGTTTTTGAAAAAAAGCACTTACGAAAAAATGTCGGTCCAATACGGTGGCGAGTTGGTCCATCAGGCTAAGGAACTGCTCACTGGTAAGTATGAATTGAACAAACTTACAGCTCGTGAAGGTGCTGGTGATATCACACTTACCACCGCGGGCGGTCTTGAAAGCACATTTGAAATTCCTACCCGCCCTTTGAACTTGGCGAGGTCTGTGTTGAAATTTACTTACACTCCGACTGCTGGCGGTGGTGCTGGTCGCTACAATCGTATCTATATGGATTGTCTGTCTATGATTAAAACTATTGAACTGCGAAGCCGAAGCGGGCAGTATTTGTGTAATCTTCAACACGTTGGTAATTACACTAAGATTGTTTGGAAGCCCGAGATTAGTTTTGAAAGATTTAAGGCTCTTGAAAACCACGGCGACTATAATTCCGCTGTTGAAGGTAAGACGGGCTCTGGTGCTATGCTTCAAAAGTGTAATGCTGGAAAGATTGATGTCGGAACTAGAACAGAGAGAAAAACAATTGTTGATGCTGTTGCGGCTGGGACTTTAAGAGATGCTGTTCTAGCATACTTTAATGTGCCTACTGTAAATGCTCGTCGCTACGATGATACCGCAACATCCGCGAGTGGTGCTGGCGATTATAGTCTTGTAGATGTTGCTTATGATGAGGCTAAGTATTTTGAAGGTGGAGCGGACGATTCTAAAACCCCTGTTATCAGTGTCAAGTTTCCTCTGGGTATGCTGTTTGGAACTATTTTTGAACTTGATAAGACGATTGGATTTAATGAAATTTTGGATATGCGGATTGTGTGGGCTGAAACTTTGCGAACTTCATTCTACGGCACTGATTCTCGCAGTATTTCTACTGGTGCGACGGCTACTGCTACAAATGCTACTATTTCTGGATTGAATTTGTTCCTTGCTGTTGAGACCGACCCGAATGTTATTGTGGGTGTCCAACAAAAGATTGCGGGTGAGGGCTTCCCATTTAAGATTGAGTATCCAATTGCTTGGAAGCAAGCACTTACTGGAGAAAATCAAAACTTTGTCATTAAGATGAACCGCTCGCAGGGTGAAAGAATTCGTCGTATCTACACATCAGTCTTCAATAGCACTGAAAACAAAAATACATCTTTTGATAACGACAACAGAACTGATAGTGCTGGTGGAGGTCTTCAAGCAGGAAAGAAGGTTAAGACATATTACACCACTCTTGACGGAACTCGTCTCCAACAGTTTGATGTTAAAACAGTAGAAAACGAAGACTATATGCTTTTGAAGGATAAGTTGAAGGGTAGTGCTATTTTGAATTCAAATGTGTATCATTACAACTGGTTCCACGTGGATACTTGGGATACTAACCGCCCACTGTGTGATAAGGATACTGACGGCTATGAGGTGAGCGGTCTAAGCCTTGACACCGAAAGACGATATGAATTTGTTGCGACTACTCCCAACCAAATCCAAAACCATTACACATACGCCATTCTTCAACGAAGTGTGCTTGTTAAGGGTATTGAAATTTTGATGAGTTAGCCCCACCATTAAGGTAAGAGGTAGTAATTAATTTTTGATAGTTTATTTATTTTTTTGTTAATATAGGAATTTACACAAAACATTTTTTGAGGTCGTAGGTGCCTACAATGAGCCACCAGCGAAATTTAGTCGCCCAAAATCCAGGCGGAGACTTCGTAAATGTCAAAGTCGGGTATGATGGACACATTGAAACGAATAATATGAAAACCGCCTTTGGTGAAGCATTAACCAGCTCATTAACACCAGTATTACAGGAAATCTTCCCCTACACAGTTAATACACGGATATGGACGAAAACAGAAACGAAGGCAACCGTTTCATTTAGCAGTAATATGGCTGAATTAAAAACAACCGCAGATGCTACTGCTAATGCGGTATTGACGAGTAAAAAAAGAATAAAATACAGAACGGGTATGGGTGTCCTATGTCGCTTCACCGCCTTATGGGAAACAAATGAAGCAAAAGAATATAAATCATTTATTGGAATAGGTGAAAGTGATGGCAACAATGGTTTCTATTTTTGGAAAGAGGACGATGTAGGAATGAGCATTCTTCATTCAATAGCAGGAGTTGATACATTCATAGGACAAGAAGACTGGGATGACCCGTGTGATGGAACAGGCGATATGCCCTTACTGGATTGGACAAAGGGAAATGTATTTCAAATTCAATTTCAATACTTGGGCTTTGGTGCTATAAGGTTTTCAATTGAGAACCCAGAGACTGGCGAATTTCAATTAATACACACGATTAAATATGCGAATGCCCATACGGGAGTTAGTCTCCGGAATACGACTTTACCCTTTTCCGCTAGTATATATAATGCTAATGCGGGAGATGGTGTCCAAATTCTAAAAACTGCTAGTGTTTGTTTGTTTGTTGAAGGAACCAATATTGTCAATTCAAGCATATCAAACGAAGCGGAAGGAGATGAAAAGGCGAGCACCACGGAAAGTCCAATCCTCAGCATAAAAAATAAAACAACTTTTGATGGTGGTGCGACTAATTATTCAATCGTTTATCCAACTCTCGTGAGCATATCAAACGAAGATGGCAAAGTTAATATAGTGCGAATTGTGAAAACAACTGGAACACTTACGGGCGAGAACTTCGCTGATATTGATGCTAAAACTTCAATCGTATCAAAGGACACCTCTGCGACGGCTCTTGGTGGTGCTACTATAACGGATGTAATTCTAAAACTGTATGTTAATGCTACTTCTAGCCAGCTTATTGACCTGCGAACCTATGACATTCAACTCGCTCCTGGTGAAAACATAACATTTTTACAAAAGTCTGTATCAACTGTTAATAATGGAGGAAATGTGAGTGTTATAGTTAATTTTATTGAAGATTGGTAATTATTTTTGTAATAATTTTTTCTGAATGATAATAATATAGTAATGTATAGTCGTAAGTTGTATTTTGTGGGTGGTAGGCGGTTTCTAACAAAAGCATCTATCAAATCCTACATAAGAAGAATGATAAACAAATATAACGACGGTGAAGTGCTGAACCCAGAAGATAGCAATTTCGTGCTAGACCTAATAACCCATCACCCTTGTCTAAAAAATGGCATCGTTGATGTTGAAAGTAATTTGACAACAGGAAGCAAACACTTTCGTGTAGATGGTAAGCCGTTTTCGTGGAATTGCTGTGTTGAACTCATAGGCCTTAGCAAATTAAAAAAAATGGCGAGAGTAATAAAAGATGCGAGCAGGAATACAATAAGATGGCAAATACAAGAATATCTTGACCTTATGGCTATTGATGTATTCGTAGAACCCCGATACATATGCGAAATAAGCGGTGATATATATGAGCGGGTTGATGTCCATATTGACCACCACTTTGACATCATACAATTCAAAGACATCCTTCAACAATACCTTGAAGTGAATAGGGAAGTAGAAGTTGAAGACGGCTTATTAAAAGAACCGCATTTCACCAAATTTAGCGACTTTCACAAACAGAAAGCAATACTGCGAGTAATAAAAAAAGAAATAAATATTAGAGGGAAAATGTATTACCTACGATAAATACCTCTTCAATTCGTCTTTATTGCTACACCACGGCTGACGAACTAACCATTCAATGTATGGCTTATCAATCTTTGCGATGTCTTCTATTTTTTTGCCTTTGTATTTGCCGAAGTGAAATGTGTCTTTGGGTTGAGCATTTCTCATTTCTTCAATCGCTTTTATTTCGTCGTGGATTACCTTTTGAACATCTTCCAACGAGAAGGATTTTTTTTCACCTTCAATGGAAAGTTTTTGGAACTTCTCGCACAGTCTAGTGAGGGCGGACATAGTAGGGTGTATATAGTTGGCGGGAAAAAAATAAAAATAAATATATAATGTCTAAGTGGATTGTCTTTGTTAAGGCTTACTCTGCTAAACACGGTATAACCTATGGTGAAGCATTGAAAAAAGCTGGTAAGGAATACAGAAAGCAAAAAGGCGGTAATGCGGATTTATCAGAGGATGTCTATTTGTCTTCGTCGGATAGAAAAGGTTCGGACGGTTGGAAGCCAGTAGCCAGCAAAGAAAAATCAACAGTGTATGAAAAAGATGGCAAAGCTATTGTAGCATTTAGAGGAAGTGCGGATAAGCGAGACTTACTCACCGATGTCGCATTGGTGAAGGGAGTATTAAAAAGGACCCCGAGATATAAAGAAGAGCAGAAGCTGGTTAATGATGTCATAAAGAAATATGGTAAGGATAATGTAGAGCTGACTGGTCATAGCCTTGGAGGAACTATTGCGAAAGATTTAAGCCGACAAACTGGGGTAAGGGCTACAACATACAACAAAGGCAGTAGCACGAGGGACTTTGTTGAGGGAGTGATTGACCGAGTAGCTGTGAAAGTAAATCCAAAAGGTAAAAGGGCGAAGACCGCGGCAGCTATCACGAATTACCGAACCGCATTTGACCCCGTATCGTTAATGGGTGCTACGGCGGTAAATACTAAGCTAGTGAAACCAAAAAAAGGAATTCATACAATTAGAAGCTTTAAAGGTAAAGGAGCCAAAAAAATATACCTCCTACGTCGGTAGACAGTACCTATGACTTTCATAACTCATTTGATAATCCAATATCGTTCAAGCAAGTGGCACGACTTAAAGCAACATATAACAAATTCATTGACAGTAGGTCTAGATTTATCCACACTGGTGTTGTTCGGCCTTGTGAGCAGTGGATGGTGGATGAGAATGTCGGCTGGATGTCAGCATACGGTTTCTTGTCTGGTATCGTTTTTTTTCTATCAAACTTCTGCTCAATATCGTCAATCGTAATGAATATATGTTCTTTGGTATCCCTAGTAATAGTGTGAATATCGCCGTTATGAACTTTTTTTGTATTACAACGAAACACTACCTGATGACCTGTTTTAAGCGGTTTATTTTGTAGCATTTTGTTATTGCTTTCATTAACATTGTTGTTAGAGTGGTGTAATATTAAAGGTGGGTTAGGGTCAGTTGGTTTAGGGTGTGGCTTAACTTGCTTATTGAGAGCATCTAATTCTTCAAGTGTTAGTATATCAGGTAGGCAGTCTTTTGCTTTATGTTGGCTAAGCTCATTACCACCTATTTTGTAATAGTCTTCTACCTTATTTAAGATAGATTGTAGAACTAGGTCTTTGGCCTGTCTGTAATTTGTATCAAGATTTATTTTTGTAAATAGCTTGAAAGTTTTTGACTTGTGGAATGGTTCGGATGTTGGGTCTGGGCAAGGAAGCTGAGCTAAGTGGCCAAACAGAATAATTGATACACCGCCGAATGGTCTGTTGATTTTGGTGTATTTTCTGAGCATATGGTCCAGGCTTTCTAAATTCTTGGATGTAAGCATAGAAACTTCATCAATCGTTATTCTGTGATTAATGGCTTCTTCGCCAACTGGTATCGGTAGCGGAAGTCTATGACATAGCATTGTTAGTATTTTTTGGAGTGTATATTCAGAATTAATAACTTGGCGGGCATTGTGTGTCATAGCGGTTGATAAAGTCTTTTTGTCTTTGAAATGGGTGTTAGTGTATTTTGATGGCTGACCAGTTAGGTATTTAATCATTTCAGATTTACCCGTCCCAGCTTTGCCGTGAATAAGTAAGAGTTCTTGTTCTGGTAAAGGTTTGTATTCGTCTTTGGTGCTATAATCTGGAAGCTCTGTATCTTCAAAGGCGGAGAACTCTGGATATTGTTTATGTGGTGTTTCTAAGAATTTTTGTAATGGTAGTGTGTCTTTGAAACCGCTGTGTCGCTGGTATGTTATCCGTGGTTCGCCGTTTATGTAGGAAACGAAGCAAGTCATATTTAGCTGTGGTGCTATGAACTCGTCTTGTTCTTTAACCTCGGGGCGAAATTCTTTTCCTGTTTTCATATATTCGCCTTCGTATGCGATACTGTCTGTATTAGAATATAGTAAAGTTCGCCCAGTATTTACAAGCTTTAACATTTGGTTATGAAGAACTATCTTTTGGTATGCTAACACATAGCCAGTTAAGTGAGACATTTGAAATATGTTATCTGTTTGGTTTGTGTCTTGGTATGTGTATATCATTCGCTCTGGTAGTAGGTCGTTGCCCATTTCGGTGTATTTGGTCTTGTCGTATTTAACTCGTTTCAGGAACAATAACCTATACCCTTTTTCTTTCATCATAAAATGTATTCGCTCGTTGTATGTTTTTGAAATAGTAGATACTTGCTGAGTTCGGTGTATGTTCTTGTTCAAAGAGCCTACCAGTAAGTTGGTTGCTTTGGCTAAGGTATCGTGTTCATAGCCAGGCTTATCAAAGTAGTAATCTTGCATATTTGATATGTGTTCTGTGAAAGTTTTGAATGGGTTAAAGTGGTCGTCTGCTACATATAACCTCTTAATAAATATCTTAACCCCTTGGTCAAACATATACAACAATGCGGGTATGGGTTGGCATTGGGTTCCCTTTGTGGTGTAGCCGTTGAAGAAGGTTGGCACTTTGAGGTGCTTTTGGTCGTAATCAAAAACCGCATAACCGTGTAGAGGTTTAAGTTTATTGTAGTATTCTTGGGTTAGGTCTTGGTTTATATTAATTATGTTGCGAGGAGCTGTTGGGTATTCATTGAAGTAAGAAGACATTTCACCCATATTACCTAACGAAGCATTTGTATAGGCTTTTACCATATCAATCTGGTGTATCTTATTGGGGCTTTTGGTGTGATGATTAAAGATATGATGAAACGGTATTTGACCAGATTTTACGTGTCTTAATATATTGGGTTCAGTGATTTGTGTGCGGTGTTTGGGTTTGTGTTTGTTAATAAGACATTCTATGAATACCTGTTTGAAGTATGAAGGCAATGACCAAGCGGTGGTATCCTTAGGAACGAATGATGCGTGTTTGAAACGGTCTAAGCATTTATAGTTTAGTTTATTTTCTTTATCTACTATTCCAATAATGTTTCCAGAATGGTCCATCATTGAATAACACTCCTTATGTTGTAGGTCAATTTTAGTTTGTATATTGTTGAGTTCTTCCTGTGATATCCATTTGTTCTCGTATTGGTTCGTAGATAGTTTCACATTGCTGGCTTCGTGGTTAGTAGCATATTGAGGCCGTGGCTCTGGTATGTTTTCGTTAATATCGTATAGTAGCTCAATTGATTTTATGTGTTGGATACAAATGTCTTTTTGTTTTCCTTGTATTAATGTGGCGTGATAATCGCTACATCTGATTATTATCTGTTTTGGGTATTGTTTGGTAGATGCTCGCCACAGTATATTCATACCATCAAATACATAAATCCTACATCGGATAAAGTCTTCCATTTCTGTTAGGTCCTTTTCTGTCGCATATTTGATATCCTTGAAGCGGTCTATTATAATATTGTCTCGCTTTCGTTTTCTATTGTTTGGGTTTGGAAAGTCTTTCATAATACATTCTAGCACACAGTTTATTTCACCCTGTGCCATTGGTATGACAGCATTATTTTGCGGATGAACTTGGTCAATTGTAATAACTTTAAGGTCTTTGTCTTCTCTTTGTTCGTAAAACCTTGCTTGCCGTTCTACAAAGTTTCTAACCGCATTGATTGACCGCTTTAATTCGTTGGCTCTGTATATTCCTCTGACTGGTCCGTGATATCCTTCATAATCCAGATGGACTAGATAACTTGTATTTGGATTTAGCTGTTGGAGCTGAGCTTCCCACCCCTGGGCATATTGTATAACGAGTGAGCCTTGTCTGCCGACGAGTTCGGGGTGGCCACCTGTTAATCTGTTTATAAGTCGCAGGGCGGTTGGAGTGGTAATGCGATACCATCTTCTTTTGCCTATTTGTCTGATGTAGTCTCCTCGTTGCTCAATATTGTAGAGCTGAAATAGTTCTGGTTGGTATTGGTCCATTGTATATAGATAGGCAGGATAAATTTTTTGAAAAATAATTATTTAATGCTTTACATATATATATACGATATGTTTAGATGTAAAATGCTTACCAAAAAAAAAATATTGTTTATTAATCTGACTTAGTAAGTCGCTCTTCTAACTCCTGTATCTTCTTTTTGTATTCTTCTATATTTTGTTTGTATTGAACTAACATCTTTGCTTTGGCTCGCCGTTCTTCGTTTAGGCGGTCTTTATTGCGGTAATAGTATGCGAGAGCTTTCTCATTATTCCTTTTTCTCCTTTCGTCTCCTTCATATATCTTTGGTCGTGGCATCTTATATATATGTAATATTATTTTTATAAATGTAAATAATTAATTTCTTTTAATTTGGTGCTATATGGTTTATTATGTTTGTGTAAATATTTCATCAAACTTACACGGTAATGTAGTATATTTTCTATGTAGTCTTTCCACAATTCTTCATTTAACGATGCGCCATTTATATACGAATGATGCTCTTTCATATCAAATAAATCTTGAACAGTTTTGCTATTTTTATTCCACGCAGATATCAAATGTTTTAATGCTTTCTTCTGCTCTTGTTTCAAATCTGGATTAGCTTCATTTACCCATTTTATGTATTTTTTGAATTTACTTTTACATTGCTTGATTGGGTTTTCGTGTATTTCAGTGTGTTCGGCTAGTCCATCTCGTCTTAATTCTTTATCACATTTGGGGCATTTGACTTTTTCCGCTCCTCGCTTTCTCACCGCTTCTCGTTTTTTTTGTTTTGCTTCTTCGCTTAATATCGTTTTCTTATTTTCGTGTATTTCTTTGATATGCGAACTCAAATAACCTCTGCTTAGTTCTTTATCACATTGTGGGCATTTGACTTTTTCTTTACCCCTTTCTTTGTTGTATTCGTTTTTGTAAGCTTTTTGCTCAGGTGTTAATACTTGTTTGTGTGTTTTCGCATATTCGTTCTGGTATTTTTTACAGCATTCCTTGCAGTAGTTTCTATTAGCATAAGAATTCTCAGGAGTTCTTACAACTTTACAATTTCTACATAGCTGTAAGCAATCATTACATATGATGGATATATGTCCTCGCAATGAAACACGTCTGTATCCTTTCTTGTCGCAGAATTCGCAATTCATTGTTTTTTATAAATAGTATATATATGTATAAATGTAAATTTTCCGAGAACATAATTGAAACCAAACGGCACAAAAAGAAAAAGGTAATTTTTGATTTGTAGAAATTAATGGCCCGAATATCAAAAAAGGTATTTGCGGGGGTGGCAGCCAACTTCACCCGACATTTCGCTTCGGGAAGCCGATTTGCCTTGGACAACTTGACAACACAACTTTTTTTTGGCAGTATGTAAAAACGGGGGGATAATGTTGTTATCGCCCTTATATGAACGAATATGGCAAAAATGGCAAACGATAGCAAAATTCAAAACGAAGAGGGGGGGTTGGGCCTTAGAACAACCCACCCTCTCCTTTCCCGTTTTTTTATATCCGTCCGCAAAATCTGCATAATTTTTGCGAAATATTACCGTTCAATTGAACTAATTTAAATTCTGACCACTAATCTAAAATCCGACCGCTAATCTGAAATCTGAACCTTAACTCAAATTCGCTGGCTGAGTTTGACACTTGAATGTACCCAGTAATCATAATATAATAATAATAATAATAATAATAATAATAATAATAATAATAATAATAATAATAATAATAGTAATAATAATAATAGTAATAATAATATTAATAATAATAATGATAATAATAATAATAATAATAATAATGATGATGATGATGATAATAATAATAATAATAATAATAATAATAATAATAATAATAATAATAATAATAATAATCATAATAATAATAATAATAATAATAATAATAGTAATAATAATAATAATACTTGAATAATAATAATAATATAATAATAATAATAATAATAATAATAATAATAATAATAATAATAAAATATAATTAATAATGATAATAATAATAATAATAATAATAATAAATTATTGATAATAATAATAATAATAATAATAATAATAATAATATTGCTGTTGACATTCAAGACAACAAAAAAAATTGATTTTTCTGTTTTGGTTCGAATTTCAGTTTTGGTTGGAATTTTGCTTTTGGGTGAAAATTTGAATTTTCAAATTAACGGCTATATTCGTCCGCAAAATATCGTAAATTTTCGCGAAATGTTACCGTTAAATTTGAAAATTGTCACAAAAATGAAAAACTGTCACAAAAATGAAAATCTGACACAAAAATGAAAAACTAATTTTTGTTGTTGTCTTGAATGTCAACAGCAATAATAATAATAATAATAATAATAATATTAATAATAATAATAATAACTTCATTTTTTTCTCTGTTTGTATCTCTTGATACCACTTTCTGGGAATCCATTTCCTCTTACGCTTCCCACTTAATCCTACTAGTGGCAAGTATTTTCTTATTGAAAGTGTATGCGTATCAATCAATATTAATATGACTATAATGTTCCGAGAACCCTGCCCTGAACTTGACTTAGGATATTAATACTGATATTATTAATAATCGTAGAAGCGCGCCGGCTAAGCAGTCTGGTGAATGGTTTCACCGTTTCTAAACTTCCCGGATTTCAACAACTTGAAACCCGCCCTTGATAATTTTCAAAAAATGCAATGATCATAGTATAATAATATATATTATTACTTTTTTTCAATTTTTTCAAGTTTTTTCTTTTTTTTTCAGTTTTTTTTTCACGGGCAAGCCCCGCACTGTTTTTATCCATAGAATACTCGCTTGCCACTGGTAGAGCTGACTCTGAGTGAGTGGGAATCAGAATCAAGAGATATCAGTGATCAAGTTGTAAAATGAAAGGGATCACCTAATATTGTATAATACCGTAGGCTACATAATAAATTATTATTAATACTAATAATACACGTATTAATAACTTATGATTTTTTTCAAACCCCCCCCCCCCCCCCTCTCCCGGCCACCATTCAACTTTTAATTCAACTAATCATAAAACTTGATACTTGCGGCTTGATATTCAAGTTTGACTAGTGACTCAGACTCAGGCTGACTCGACAAGCCGGCTGTGACCGAACCTTGTGTTTCAAATTCAAGTGACCTAGAATTTTATTATCGTACTATGATCTGCCACCGAGACTAAGACTCTGAGCTTTGTCACATCCTGTCAGTAACAATAATAATGCATATGTCGTGTGTAGCTTGCTACAGCTACTGCATTTTCAAGAAACAACAAAACAAGAAGAGG
>WBZZ01003720.1:55000-61032 GCA_019918135.1 Paulinella micropora | reverse complement strand
TTGCACCCCAATCGGGTATGAACTGGCTGTAGTACTGTGCCATCGCAAGAAAAGAGTGTAACTCCGTGCGATTCTTTGGCAACTGTCTACTCATGATCTCCTCCCTCTTTTCGCGCGATATCGAGACCCTATTATGAGAAATCTCGTAACCCAAATACGTCACACTTGTCCTGGCAAGCTGACATTTCTTTAGGTTGCATTTCAGGCCAAAAGCTCCGATGCGCCGCCTGAAGACATCTGACAAGTGATCGATGTGCTCTTCCATTGTGTTAGAGTATACCGATGATGTCATCGATGTAACAAAATGCATATTCTCCCGCCTTCTGTCCTCTCCTTCTCATAAAACCATCCTCCGACTGGTCGTCATATTGACCGCTCAACATCTTCTGCATCGCCTTCTGAAAGAGCCCCGGGGCCTTTTGAGTCCCATTGGAAGCACCTTCCACTGGTATATTTCCATACCCACAACGAATGCAGTCAGCCATCTGGATTTCTCGTCCAGTGGTATCTGCCAGAAGCCGTTCTTAAGGTCAATGACCGAATAGAATTTAGCATTCCGCAGCACCCTTCTGCCTTCTTCTAAGGTCGGCAGAGGATTTCTCTCTTCCTCTAGCACCTTATTCACACGGGCATAATTGATCGTCAAGCGCCATTCTCCTCTTGGCTTAGGGACGATTTTCGGTTGAGAGACAATTGGAGATGTAGATCTCTCAATAAAGTCCTCATCGAGCAACTGTCTCACATTCTCCTCCGCTATTTTTGCCTCATGTATGCTCAAATTTGCCCTCCGTGGTGCCGGAGATGGCTCCGCACCCGGTATCTTGTAAATGACAGCAGTGAAGTCATCCGACTTTACACCACCTGCCCGAGGAGGGTCGAAAATTTCTCTGTACGCCTCCATCTTAGCTTTGAGAAACGCCTTCTCTCTCTCTCCGAACCCACTCCTTCTTCTAAAATTTTCCGCGCCGCCGCTTGGAAATCTTCCTCCGACATCTTCTTATGCTCCTTGAGGGGCGCTAAGTCCTCCTCCAAACTCAAATCTTCCTCGGACAAATCGTCTAGTCCCGTTCTTTCATACGTGACTGTGTCCGGCTCATCATCATGACCCAGCCCGACAAGCATATCAATAAGGTTCGCGTATTGTATCGGAGCCTTACGGGTGTAGAAACCATCAAAGCATGTGAAAGCTTGAGGTATCAATTTCAACTTGTCCTGGGCTCTGAGCTTTTGCTTGTATGCACTGCTCTGCTCCCGAGACCCGAGTCGACAAGCCACCACTAACTGTTGCTTGCGAGAAGGAACAGGTATAGGATGATCAATAAGCCGGTCCTTATCTCCTGTGCCCAGATCGCCTTCTCATTGTATGGCAGAATGAAAGTATACGGCTTGTTACTCTCAAATAGAGTCCGTAGACACTTTTTCACTTCAGTTAATGAGCGCGGCCAGGTAGGCACATCGCCCAAAAGTTCGTGATAAAAGTTTTAATGTCATCCGCTGGAGTATCGGGGATACGCCCCTTCCTCCTTGGCACAAACGCCTCTCTCTTCTCATCTGACACCTTCGCATGGTAACAGTAGCCATTAGTAATATGGACATCTGCCCCGCCACCTTCTGCGAATCTGGCCAACGACGGGCACTGTTTCGCAACACATATTATCTCCTCATTACGCGCTACGACTAAGTCATCAATAGACTTTCTGTCCCATGCGGGAATCGTAACCGTATACGCCTGCATCTCCGTCTCCCAATTGTCGGTCCAGGTCAGTTCCTCCGGCACTGTGACATAGGGGTGTACATAGGCTTCAGTTGCCTCATGTACGAAGGCCAACTTTTTCCTCTCCGTTGCTAGACTCAGCTCAAAAGCCTCGTATGAGTCAGTAGCAGTCATCGGATTAATATCCTCCTCCTCTCCATTCTTCACTCCATAAATCACCCGCCGTGCGGCGCAATCGATCACAGCCCCCATCGTAGCCAATTGGTCATACGACAGCAGGATTGAACCGTGGTAATCGGGGACAACATAGAGGTCCGCACGATATACTCGACCGGATTTCAATTTGAAAATTAATGTGACGATGCCCGTAATTTCCGTACGGCTGCCTACCCCTTTTAGGGTCCCCTTTGTTTTTCTAATGTTTTTGTCCACCCATGTCCGGTGACTATTCAAAAACTTCTGGCCGACAATATTAATATTCGCCATCGTATCATTACCAACTTTTAATGTGGTTTGTAAAGTTTCACAAAAGAGGTCAGTGTAGCATAGCGCGTCTGGTCTATGTAAACTAGCCGCTAGCACATGAATTTTTCGTTCTAGGGTTTTGAGTCTAAGCTCAAGTTCCTTGTCCTCTTCTCGTTCTGCCCCTTTTCCGCCAACTTAACTTCTTGAGTCTCCGGGGCTTCCGGTATCTCGAGTGTCTTTTGGACAGAGTCTGGTACACCGAGTGTACTCGTGTCTATAGCAGAGACTATTGAGTCCTTTGGCGGGGGTACGGTCCGCTGCTTCTTCGTAGGAGGAGACCTAGCCTTTGGTTTCGGCTTCCTCTCTTCCATCGCCTTCTTCGCCTTCCTATTCGCATCATTTATCATATTAGCTCTCGAAGGATGAACTAGCAAGTGCTTACCTTGAGGCTTGTGAGGCTGTGTGCCTTCACCTTCACGTCTGGGAGGAACGGAACCGTTCGTATCCTGTTCAGCAACAGTAGGCATAACTGTGACTGTCGGATTAAAAAGAACAGTTTTTATCTCCTTCTCTCTCTTCTTTTCCTCTCTCTTCTCCTCCCGTCAGTCTACGACGACAACACGCTCACCTGAGCCGGTGTCTTTGTCTTGACGTCCCCCCTCCGTAGCGGTATAAGCTTGCTGGGGGTAGTTGGAGCTGGAACTGGTGCTATAATTCCAGTATCCGTGTCCTCTGGGAGGGCGCGCTGGGGTCCGTCCTCCCCTTCCACGAAAGCCTCGTCCTCGTGGTGCCGCCCCTCTTGGTGTCCCTCGGGACCCTCGTGACGATCCTCTCGTCTCTCCTCCTCCTCTAGTCGGCGCCTTTGATCGGCCCGATGTCTCTCTATTCTCCCTTCTCTTCATTCTGTCAAGGAAGTAAATGATGGCCTCCCGGAACTCCGCATCCGAGACCATATTCGCATTCCACCTCCCCTCCTCCAACTCCTTCTTGTACATGGCGTACATGGTCTTTTTCATGCCTTCGAGCTCTCTAAGGAAAAGATTTCGCTGCCTATCATCAAGAGAGTCGTGGCTGAAGAGGCAATTGCCTACTCCTTTCTGTGCCTCATGCTTACACGCCATGTATGAAAAATAGCGGTAGCACGGCGTCGGCTCATCTCTCCCCTCTTGAGACCTGCCGTTCGAGTTGCATGTGCTGCTTGAGCACCTCCAACCCCCTGTGTCGCGGCACTGGAGAATGACTCGGTGGCCGTGTCCAATTCGGAACACGCGTCGAGCACCTCCTTGAACAGGTCGCCCGGCGGAGTAGCCGCTAAAGTCCTCTCGTATATATTCGTTTCTAAAAAATCCGCCGTCTTCACCGCCGTGAAGGGCGGACAGGACTGTATGATCCTTGCGAGCTTGCTCGGGTGTCGTGTACACAAAGCACTCAGGAACTACAAAATGATAGACTTCCGGCTATAAAAGAGCCCGTACTTGGCGCTGACCTCAGTGAGGATCGCTGCCAACCTCGTGCCAATGCCCAGCCCTTCGTTCACCTCTTGAAAAATCTCAAACCCAATCAAAGTACCAGTGCACAGGTGCTGATACCCATGAGTTTTAAAGTATTGCAAGAGGACGGCAACTGGCACCGTGCATTGCAGGTCTGAGGCTGCTCTCCTAGCCGCCACCTCTACCGCTCTCATCGCCTTGTACTCCCCAACATCAAACCCTTGTGTGATGATTGATGGGTCCAACAAGGTGTACAACGCCTCATACTCCTGTGTTTCGTCCGTTGGATGCTGCTTCATACAAGCGTCAATTCTTCTGAGCTTGTCTCGAAGGTTCGCATCCGTGTCCTTCTGATTCGCTGTCTCTGCATACAGCGTCAGAGCAGTGGCATCGGACTTTGTATATTTTTGGAAGGCCTGTATGATACTATTAGCCTGTCTGTCCTTTTTGTCATTATTGTTGACAATGACAGTGGTAGGCGCTGAGCTAGTCGCAGGGGCCGAAGGGGCTGTGTGGGCTGACGGGGCGGAGCGGCCCGAGGGAGCCATATAAGATCCAGAGGAATATCTCGGTCCCTTTGTTCCCGCCGCCTTGGCTAATGCAATCTTTGCCTCCATCTCTTTCTTTTCTTTCTCAGCCGCTAGCTCTTTGATATACAGCTCTTGGGCATGATGAAAAAAAGACAGGATCTCAGCTGCCTTCCGAAGGATCAAGGCCTTCTCCGCCAACTCCTTCTCTCCCGCTTTATTGGTGGGGGTGGTGCGGCCGTCCCTCCAAGATCGTATGATCCTTCGTGAAGACCCACCTCTTCCATGCGTCATCCTTCACCAAGGCCGCATGCAGCTTCTTCATCCTCGTCACCCCTCCAGCTTCGCCTTCTATTTCCCTCAGGGCCGGGTGAAGGTCCCTGCCAAACTGGGTGTGTTGAAGTTTACCCAGGTCCACTAACTTGGCCTCCATAAGTTTCAGAGACACATCCATGACATTGATCTGTCCTTTTGGATTCCTGAACTTAAACTCCTTTTCCACTCTCTTTATTGAATCAATGTCCTGACCAGGATCGAGCAACCTAGCCAGTGCTCTTGTGTTCCATGGCAGCACAGTCTTTCCAGTCTGGTACTCAAAGAGATAGCACACTCAAACACTGTCCATGAGAGGTCGAGTAGCTCCAGTAAAGACATATTGTCCCCAAATGAGACATGTTGCACCTGTAACTGTGCACCGTCGTCTCTGAGGAATTCTGCCAGAGGCAGAGCTTGCCTTGGGAGAGGGTAACAGATGTCCTCCTTCTTCAAGGGTTGTCCCCATCGCATTTCTTGGGGAATGTATAGCCATTTATAGGCCTCATCCTTCCCTTTCTTCTCCTCAAACTCCTTCTTACTTAGTTTGCCATATTCGGCCACAAACCTCGCTTCCTCTCCTCCCTTCTCCTCCTCCTCGACTTCCTCTGCCCCTCCTGTGTCAAAGGAAGGCGCAGTAAAAAATTGATTCTCTGCTCCTCCTGTGTCAAAGGAAGGTGCCAGATCTCCTCCTTCTGCATGAGGGTCAACGAACTCCTCTTCGTTTCCTGGGGTTCGCTCACTCTCCCCCTTCCTTCCTGCCAGTCTTCAGACCTAGTAGACATGGACGCTGAAGGAATACGGATGAGACAGAGTTGTTTCTACCCCGTAATTGCTCTGTTCGTCCATGAGGAACGAATAGAGAGAAAAAACAAAAAGACAGTATAGAGAGAGAGCGTCTCACCTCTATGTCTTATGTGTTTTTTTTGTGAGAAAGAAGTAATCTGTACGACTTTCTCTGAAAATTTGATCTCCTTCTCCACTCCTCTTTTCTTTTTCTCTTTTTGTTGTTGTATCTGTTATGAGGTACGAGGACCTATGTATAGATAATGTCAAAGAGGCTAGAGAAGCACTCCTTGAGAAGTCGACTTGTCGTCTGACACTTGTTCAGACCTATTGTCGAAAGACAGAGATTTGCAAAAATATTCTGATGTGTGTGGTTTGAGTGGCAACAAAGTGCACAGACTTGAAAGGTAGAGTACTACGCTCGTGTCCTTCAAGTTTGTTTGTAACTGTGAGTGTTTGTTTGTACGTCTGTTGACCTACTCTGTCTCTGTCTCAAGAGAGAACAAAAGAACAGCTACTAGGTCTGGTGTCTGGCCTCCTTGTGAGGACACAGATACAGGCTGTGGAGAGGGTACTGAGACACCTACTCACAAACGCCTAGACGTCTAGTTTTGCAAAAAGAGCTGTGTGGGGATGTGCTGGAGTATTTGTTTTTTGGAACACCTACTCAGAAGAGATAGGTCTGTCCAATTTTTCTTTCTGCTGTGCCAAAAACAAGCCAGAAAAGAAATCAGCCTT
>WBZZ01003720.1:35000-37500 GCA_019918135.1 Paulinella micropora | reverse complement strand
TACATACATGCATACATATATACGTACATACATACATACATGCATACATACATACATACATACATGCATGCATGCATGCATGCATACGTGCATACATACATACATGCATGCATGCGTACATACATACATACATACATACATACATACACACCTGCATACATACATACATACTTACATACATACATACATACATACATACATACATACATGCATACATGCATACATACATGCATACATGCATGCATGCATGCATGCATACATACATACATACATACATACATACATACATATATACATACATACATACACACCTGCATACATACATACATACATACATACATACATACATACATGCAGACATGCATACATACATGCATACATGCATACATGCATGCATGCATGCATGCATGCATACATACATACATACACACATACATACATACATACATACATACACACATATGCTAACGCGCTCTAGCACAAGAATGACATAGTAGAGGTACATTATGTATGTATGTATGTATGTATGTATGTATGTATGTATGTATGCAGGTGTGTATGTATGTATGTATATATGTATGTATGTATGTATGTATGTATGTATGTATGTATGTATGTATGAAAGGAGAGGAGCCTTCGGGCGAAACTAAGGCACTATCTTTCATACATGCATACATGCATACATACATACATACATACATACATATAGACGAAGAGCCTTCGGGTTATACTCCGCAATATCTTGCATACATACATACATACATACATACACATATACACGCAGGGGAAGAAAGTACGGGCTATACGCATCCGCTTTTTACTAGTCCGCCTCTTCTGCACCATACACTCAGGTTATGACCCACAGCAATATTGCTACATGTTCACATCTTCATCTTCATCATCTTCTTCATCTTCATCCTCATCTTCATCTCCGTCTTCATCTTCATCTTCATCTTCATCTTCATCTTCATCTCCATTTTCATCTCCATCTTCATCTTCATCTTCATCTTCATCTTCACTCTTCATCTTCATCTTCATCTTCATCAGCTATGAGGTGGCTAGTACTCTCTCTCTCTCTCTCTCTCTCTCTCTCTCTCTCTCT
The DNA here is from genome assembly GCA_019918135.1 of Paulinella micropora. Lineage (NCBI taxonomy): Eukaryota > Cercozoa > Imbricatea > Euglyphida > Paulinellidae > Paulinella > Paulinella micropora. The sequence continues at coordinate 36,398 of WBZZ01003720.1, read as the reverse complement.
CTCCCTCCCCTCCTCTCTCTCTCTCTCTCTCTCTCTCTCTCTCCTTCCCTCCTCCCCCCCCACCCTCTCTCTCTCTCTCTCTCTCTCTCTCTCTCTCTCTCTCTCTCTCTCTCTCTCTCCCAGTCCCAAGACCGTGCCTGGCTCCCCTCCCTTCGCTTCCCTCAACGAAGAGGTCAACACTCTATATCTGCGCTTTTGTCCTTCTCTCTATCTCTCTATCTGTCTCTGTGTCTATCTGTCTATCTATCTATCTATCTATCTACCTATCTATCTATCTATCTATCTATCTATCTATCTATCTATCTATTTATATATATATATATACATAAAATCCATCCATCCATCCACATCTATCTATCTATCTATCTATCTATCTATCTATCTATCTTTGGGTGCCATCTAGAGAATTAGGGGATGGTATGGGTGTGCTGGGCCCGTGGTGGGGTGCCTTTTGTGTGCCTAGCCATACGCCTATAAGTCACATGCCGAAATAGCGACGGGAAGCACAATCCTGTTCTCTCAGGGTGCCCTTTCTCGCTTGTTGAGCCCGGAATAAAACCCACAGTGCTCTGTCGGTTTATACAAGACTGTCGACAGTCTCGAAACTCCATCTGCTTACTGGGCCCTCTGTAATGGAGGTGGGAGCTCGTTCTGCAAGGGGCGCTTTATGGAACGAGCCCTGGCCCCGCCTGGTACTAGGGAGCTTTGGTATTGCCTGTATCAGTCCCTTCCGTGCAAACATCACGGCTTAGCTGGGAATCGGGTTAATACTTTACCCACAGATTTCCTGGTTGACGAAATCAGAAGCTCCTTTGTTCTGACATTAGTCGATATTTCATCAGTTGATCTTATCACTTACTCTACGGAATGAACCAAGGCCACTTGAGGTGTCACTGACCCTCTCTTGGGCTTGATTTTTTGAAATGGGTGCCATCTGTCGACAGACAGAGAATTAGGGGATGGTATGGGTGTGCTGGGCCCGTGGTGGGGTGCCTTTTGTGTGCCTAGCCATACGCCTATAAGTCACATGCCGAAATAGCGACGGGAAGCACAATCCTGTTCTCTCAGGGTGCCCTTTCTCGCTTGTTGAGCCCGGAATAAAACCCACAGTGCTCTGTCGGTTTATACTAGACTGTCGACAGTCTCGAAACTCCATCTGCTTACTGGGCCCTCTGTAATGGAGGTGGGAGCTCGTTCTGGAAGGGGCGCTTTATGGAACGAGCCCTGGCCCCGCCTGGTACTAGGGAGCTTTGGTATTGCCTGTATCAGTCCCTTCCGTGCAAACATCACGGCTTAGCTGGGCATCGGGTTAATACTTTACCCACAGACTTCCTGGTTGACGAAATCAGAAGCTCCTTTTTTCTGACATTAGTCGATATTTCATCTATCTATCCATCT